>VWYI01002088.1:0-11506 GCA_013399455.1 Anthoscopus minutus | reverse complement strand
TTGTGCCTCGGGCGTTTTCAAAATCTCGCCACTCAGGTGGTTTGCTGCTTTTGCCATGCACAGTGTTTGCTCTCGGGCTGTTTGGCGTTTGCTCAGGGGAAAGGCGGGGTAGTTTTTTGGGGTGTGTGGGGTTTTTTGTTGGTTTTTTTTCGGGGCGAGAGGGGGCTGATTTTTTTGTTTGTTTTTGGTTTTCCCTTTGGGTTGGAGAGACTGCACTAAGCGGGTTTGATCTGCTTAGAAGGTAGTTCCGCATGTGCCTGCACGTCCCTGCCAGCGGCCCCGCTCCAGGAGAGAAGATGGGAGCGCAGCTCTCGCTCTTTTGTGGCAACTTTCGGTTTGCAACTGTAGCCATTCGTAGAAAGTGTATTTCACAATTAGAAAATATTTCGAAGTGGACTTGAAACTCTGCCGGCAAGAAAAAGCAAAGCGAGGCGCTGGGGCCAAGACACAGGACACCGCCTTTCCCACCGTGGACTGGTCGTCCCTCAGCCACCCCGCCACCTCGGCAGCAGCAGCGCCAGAGCCCGCGAGCGACAGGAAGAAGCGGCGGCAGCGGCGCGGAGCCCTCATGAACCAGCAAGGTTTCCTGTGCTCCTGGAAGGGCCCCGCAGCTCCTGCCTTTGCGGTAGGGGCTGTCGCTGTCGCATCTTTGTTCCCGGGGCCCGGCGGTCGCCTGGAGGGCGCCATTTTAGAAGGGAAGGGTATGACGTCATTTCCCCCCCCGCGTCCTTCAGCTACGCGGCCGCCGGTGCTGAGCGCCATTTTGGGAATGGCGTTTCGTGCCTTTCTTTTACCTTGGGGTGGTGAGGTCTAGCAGTTTAGTATCTAGCAGTTTTCTGGTTTTTTTTTTGGTTTTTTTTTCTCATGCCTGTCGGCATTCTGTTTGTTTATAAATTTTTGTGAGTTTTTTTTTTCACTTCCATCTGTTCGTACTCATTCTTTAATAGTGGAAAGGGATTGTATGAACTCTTAAAGGGAGACGACTCATTCCAGAATGTTCTCCATTAAATTGTCTCAAAGCAAGAGACAAGGGAAAGAAAGCTTCTTCTTCAGCAGGCATTTAAGAGTAAGCAAGAACCTAGCAGCCCACTGAAATCCTGAACTGATGTAGCACATGGAATAATGAAGGGCAACTCACAGTAATTACAATTTAAAAGACTGAAAGGACAAACTGGAAGTGGGACCGTCAATACTGTCCCACAAATTATGAGATCCAGCATAGCGGTGATTTTTAGATGATACACAGCCTGCTGAAGAGATAGTAGCAATTGTTCCATAATTTCAATGATAAAGAGAATTGCCCATGATACCTGACCTCAGGACCTGAGATACTTACAAAGACCATATCGAAAGCAATGCCAGGGAAACAGAGAATTTTATAGGAATGGGATAGGAACAAATTAAAATCCACTTGCACAGTGAAGTGAATGGAAAGATCTCATGAAGCCTGAGACATTGAAGAACAATCATTTGATTATTCAGTTTATTCAGTTTGAGGGTGAGCATTTATGCAGTCATTCTGTGTATCATTAAAGATATTTAGAAGCCATGAAATAACATCTTGCATTCTACAAAGGAAATAAGCAAGTGAGGAAATGGAAATTTTGCCCTTTTCACATTGCAAAAATGCAACATCCTTTGTCTATCTGTGCATGGCAAGAGATAAAGTCAATATATATGGTATAGTGGCATAAATCACCAATGCACAGGAGTTCAGCTGTTTGTACACCAGAAGCAGACAGGAATTGGTTTAGAGGATGAAACCACAACTGGGTAAATCCTGTATGGCACAGACAGCTATCGACCTCTGGAGTTAACAGTTGTGTTAAACATTTCTACAATGGGAACACATTGGGATTGACTACAGCAAAAATATTGCACTTAATGAAACTGCTTATTTCTGTTTTCAGACAATAGCAGACTCATCGAAATAATTATTCCAAGTATTCCTGTCTAACTAACTGAAATCAAGATACATTTTTGTATTGATAAAAATAACATGACAGTTTGGACATTTGAAATTCTTATTATTGATTTAATTTTCCCTCAAACCTTACATTTGGTTTCTGTCTGATACCATTTTATAGAATTTGGAAATAACACGTTTCATTTCTAACACTAGATCTTGTTTACTGTTTGAAAACAGTATCCTGCATAGGTGAGCACTTTGTATGCAAGAAATAACACAGATGCAAACACGCTTCTTGTTCATTAAAAACAGGTGAATTTCTGACAAGTTAAGGCATTTGTCTTAGGTTGCAATACAAGATGTAACCAAAAGTGTGTATTCTATTGCCATCTGTTAAAACCAGGTAGGGCAGTGTTCTTTATCTCTTCCATGACCCATTCCTCATAACTCCAGGAGGATATCTTCTGTTAATGGGCCCTTGAGTCTCACTGCAGGGCTGATAAGACGACATCATCCCATTACGAGATGCTCCACCAGGAGGGAGGAGTCAAACATTCCTACCTAAATATAATCTGAGATTTAGAATAACCACAGTCAGCCTTTTCCCACTGGATTCCCAGAAAAACATCAGACCTATCTATTACCACCACTAAACCTTCAAAAGAAAATGACACCCTGCTACAAGATTACTTCTTTAACAGAACCACATCTGCCACTCCAGGAAGACTGCAGCCACCATTTAATCAGCCTGCTGCCAACACCTTGATAGATAGGGTGTCAGGTTGTATTCTGACTCTGTCAGTGATTTTGTACTACTACATTTTATTTTAATTCTCCTATTAAGTTGTAGTTCTAACTTAAGATCTCCCACTGATTTGCTTTCAAACTAGCACAGAACTGTTACTCCTATTCTCATATCTTTGCCTAAGAGCCCCTTAATTTAAAAGTTAGAATAATTTAAAGGGAAAGGGTTTACATTTTCCATTCCAAAGGAGGCTCCTGCCTTCCTTAACAGATACCGGTATTTTAAACTGAGACTGCATTTATGTCTTGGACAAAGATTAATAGTGTCAAGGAAAATTATTTAGACATTCATGTTCTTTAATAAAATTATTAAGATTCATGTCCTGAATGGTATTTGTAGGTAAAGAGACTGTGCATTTCCAAGCTGTGCACTTTGGGTGACATGTGGTGCACCTGGTTAAGGTCTGAGGGCAATTAAGGTGATACTTTCCTGTTTCTTACCCTCTAGACACATATGTCTGGGCCAGCCACAAGGAGGACCTAGTCCCTATGAACTGAAATGTTTGATACTGAGCAGAAATCTAGTTGCTCTTAGCTGCAACACTGACTCATAAGAAATATTTTATGCAACACTCAGCAGAAGAGATGATATGGGAAACAGATGAAATACATAAAAAGAAATCAGACAGAGTTTATGAGAGTAAGTGAAAGTGTCAACTCACAAATGGTATGTCTGGATGGAATTATGGAGAACCATATGTACTAAAATCAAATAATGGGCATAGGGGAAGACTGTATTTAAGAAAAAAAAATAAAAAACATTAGCATGAGGCTGCTAAAATAAATTTATGAGAGATTTCTTAAAAAGAAGAAAAAGACTTTACTCTTACCTTGAATAAAACCCCAAACAAACAACTAATTTTCTTAATTGTAATGTTTAATCTTTCTATTAGCACTTAAGGCCCTGAAAAGTCTCTCTTAAGAAAACCCAGATAGCTAAAGACAATTCTCTCTCACTTTCTAATGTCAGCTAAGTTTTTACCCCGCAAAAATATCTCTAAAATTATGCATTAGAGTAGTGAGGTACTATTCAGAATTAGTTAGAAGCAGAATTTAATAAGAAATAAAAATATGAGTTCTGTTTATAAACTGTAGAGTAACTGAAAACAGAAATCCCACTAAATACAAAAAGGAATCAATTTTTCCCAGACAATGAATATTCTTCTAAGTTACATTCCTTTAAAGATATAGAGTCACTTACAGAGTGTTTCATGCAGAGTGATCATCTACTTAGATATTGCCACTGAATTCAGCTAATCTAGGATTTCATCATGCAAATGTGCATGGGTTGCATGTGAACATGCTTGTGTTACAGGGTTGCAAAAGTACATTATAATGTTCTTATGAAGCCTAAAGTGCCATTTGTTTTCTAGCTATTTTATCAAGACTCATTCTGTCTCTTCTAATTTCCTGCCTCAAAATAGCCAAATAAAAGAAAGCCTCCTGCAACTAAAGTTAATAACAGTTACGTCCTACACATCTTCATGTAGAGAATTGTTATCACTGCCTGCCTCTGGAAGCAATGTGCATATGGTATGTGACATGTTTTAAGTCCAGCACAGACTGATTTCAGTTATGACATACATCCAACTGCAGCAGCCTATGTGTTTCCATGCCTGGATGTTTATTATTTCTTTATTTTACATTCCAAATTGCTTCCAACAGCCACTTTCAAGTGTATGCAAGATTAATGCAGAAGCTGAAGTTAAAATGCTTACTTATCTCTTTTATTGTGTGTCCCCATCCTCTGGGATACCAGCAGAGCAAACCTGGCAGTCCCTTTACCGTAGTTGTGATCTTTGCAATATTTGTCACAAAAGCGACTGTTGATCACCATCTTTTACACACTGTTGAAATAAAGATGCTGCCAGTCCCTTAGTGGTAAAAATCATGACCCATAAAATAATGTTTAGGGTATTTTGATTTACCCAACATTCAAAATTCAGTTTAGTTGTGATAAGTATGGTAACGTCCTCAAATTGACCATTAATATTTCAGTTTAATATGTGAAGTCCTAAATAAATAAATAAACAAACAAATAAATAAATGGCATGTCTAGAGTCATTGCAATTCAATTCAGTAGCATAGTATGGCCTACTGAAAAACCCAAACAAACAACAGTAAAAATCCTGCCTCCAAACTAAACCAACCAACCAAAAAATCAAAAAAACCCCTACATACCCAAAACCACCAAACATATCAGGTCAGGATTGCAGTTATAAGGAAAATCACAAGGAGGCAGGCAAATACCACAATCAATTAAAACCATGAGAAATTGTAATAAAAAAGTATATTCTAGAGAAAAGGATAGGTAGGACTTTTTCATTTCCTCATGCAATAAAAATGAATAAAAATTAAAAATTTCTAGATACCTTAATAAGGAACCGAATACCATATATTTTATGTTTGCAGATTTATCTTTGGGAAGAAATGAAAAATATATGACACTGTAGAGGTCTTCTGTACTACTAGTCAGTGTCATGAATACTTTGACTTTAGATGGTTTTCTGCCTTCTATGAATTTATTCAGGATTAGCAGCTGCCTCATTTGGTTTGATACTATCAAGTAAGCAAAAGGAAATGAAATACTTTAAAAAGTGAGGGTCCCAACAAAGGAATACCAGAAAGATTTGCATTTTTCTGGACATTCTCACAATAGTATTTGCACTTTCAGATGCAGAAACTGCCTACATATTTTTGGATGAAAAGTTCAATAATGCCATCATTAGTCAGGCTCTTTAATTCTTCATGGCATTACTTTCAGGAATGGCAAGTTCTGAGGTGTCTGATCCAACCCTTAATAGAAAACAATATGTAATGACTATAATACTGTTTAACTTCCTCAAATTTATGAGAGATGTAGGTTTAATTATAAGCTCTAAAGACATATTTTTCACATGTCCTTCAGCAAGTAAATATACTGTAATTCTCTATGTCTCTAGGCTTGGCATAACAAGACTTACTTCTTCCATTTCATCTGTGTACAGGCTTGCTGGCTAGTCAAAGGTAGTAACTGTGAATTTATGTCACTAAAACATCAACATTAAAAAGTACAGTTTCCAATAGCAGATAAAACTAGTCAGAGGGTAGCTATGGTTGAAATTAGGATTTTTAAAATTTAATGCATGCATAGCATAACTCCTCACAGAATACTTGCAGATGAAATTGGTCTGTGCTCAAAAGTATTGAGTTGTCTATATGTTCCCGAAGATGAAGAACCTATAGGGCACAATTTCAATGTGCACTAGCCCCTACCTTACTGTGACTGCAACTTATTAATATAAACATAGAAAAATAAAGAAACAAACATGAAAGAATACCATCAACTTGATGCATGGCAGTGATGGTAGTTATGAAGATTAATTAAAGTGAGACATGTAAAACTGGGGAAGTTTCAGCCATATGACTACACTACCCCGTGGAGATCATGTGCTAAAATCCAGAAATTATCCAAGAGAAGCTGTGATATGCTTACAATCAGTTTATGCCTGTGCCAAAGAACAAATGTTCTTTTAAAAAGCTTTTTAAAGCAATACAATATACTAGCCAGACATAAAGCCATTTGTCCTTGGTTGCTTAGCAATCCTAGAATAGAGATGTAAACAAAGGCATTTGGCCTTTATTTCTGACTAATTCAAAATTAAATTCTATTGTCTAGTCATTGTAAATGTATTTAACAATATGGTCCTTTAGAAGGAAACTATTATTTATACTATTGTCTACAAAAAGACTAAAATGTGGCTATATTGAGGATATTGCTTATAAGAATCTCTTCTAATAGCATCAGCAATTAATAAATAAAATTCAGATACATTTCTTGTTTTTAAGGATGGGTTGTACTTCAGTAATTCAATCCATCTGCTTTTCCTCTATCTTTCCTCTACAGGATGTTTATTTTCTGTACTTTCCATAACCTACACAAGCTCCATGGAAGTCTGCCCCTGTATTACAGTTGAGAGAAAATGAAAACCTCCTAAAGAATAGAAGCACAAAGGAACAAGCAGTGAAACAGAGAGGAGTGCAAACCTTCTCTTTACAAGTGCCCCATGGCAATCCAGTACTCCAAAATGGCAAGAAAACAGAGCTGTTCTTTTTCCAATCTCCTAGCTATCTTGTATTATGAGGCCAGAATATTCCTCAAAGAGATCCAGTACAATTTTAGTATCAGTCCAGTAGAAACTATTGCTTAACATTTACATTAAGGTGAAACACTGCATGTGAACATCTGTTGTGGATTAGTAGTAGCTACTAACTCACATTTCTAAAAGTAATTTAGTTTATTTGCCCAAATACTTAAGTTGCACAGTCTAGTTCTACAGAAATGTAAATTCATTCCCAATATACTGAAAGAGATGTTTCAGACCATGGTGTGAGGACTTGGTCTTCAATTGCTTCTCCCCGGGGGTGTAGTGTAGCTGTAATCCCATCTCCTCCCACCAAGACTGTTCTGAGTTCCTAGGTCTCCACCACTCCAGACTCCACCTCCTTCCCTTGATGTGTTGCACCTACCACCCTCACTACTCATCACAAGTAGTAAGGAACTCTGGATACTGGACCAATGCTGCTTCTTCTTTATCCTGGACTATAAAATATGTACTTTAAAAGAGGGAAGAGTACATGGACAGAAGAACAAAGAATGGGCAGAAGACTTCAGAAAAGGACTTCCCCCCCACACCCATATTTATACAATTCCACTTCTACAGCTTCATTTAACTAGACTTCCTTTTCTGTTGAAAAAATGCTCTTGTAGATTCATAACCCAATAATTCATAAGCCTGTAGGTGGAGCATGGTAAGGTTAAAAACATGAGCTGATCAACATTTAAGATTAAAGGTTTTACATAATGTGCATATGTCTGTATCTGCTCCATTATTTGTTGTATGTGTCATGAACAGACAGTAATTAACAATTGATACCTAACATTACAGTAATTATACTGAATATCAGTATATTATACATTTATTCTAACAGCTTTTTTTTTTAATTAATCCCAAGTTTTCCTTGACTGTATGAGGAGGGCTGGAATTAGATTATATTTAAGGTCCCTTCCAACCAAAGTCAATCTATAATTCCATATAGCTTTATTTACTTGTAGAGCAGTTACATTTGAAAAATGCATCACTTGCGTATTTTATTTCACTCTTTTTCACCCTGTCTTCTCATCACAGTCCTGAGAGCCAGCAAGTCACTGCTATCATTGTTCTTCGGGCTCACTCTAATGTAAATTCAAAAAAAAAAAAAAAAAGATTTGACCCTTATATCTTTTAACAACACTGTGTTCTCACTGCAGCCAATTTCCAGCTCAATTTGCCTTTACATACAGGATACATTATAAATAGAAGCAGTCTTTATAGTTCCATGTAAAATTGAAGGAAATATCTAAGAAACCCAAGGTCCCAAGACAAGCACACTGCCAGCCAATTCTACAGTATCACTGCTTCCATTGACCTATTACTGGTAGAGGAGCAGCTATAGCTATCATGGGAAAATTATTTCAGAAAAAATATTTTAGTAACTAACACCTCTAACAGAGATAAAGGGCTTTTAATAAAAGAATCAGTGAGCTGGCAATATTCAAATATTCCTTCAACCAATTATATTCACAAGAACTCTCAGGACTCTGTAAGGTACATCAGAAAACCTATGCAAAACACAGATAATCCATGAATCTTGTTTGCTTGCAGAGGGCCTCAGATTCCTTCTGTTTTATGATTCCTAGTTATGCTGGAAACCTTAGTCCATGAGCTTTTAGATAAAATCTAATAGACAAAGAACAAAAAAGTCTCAAGATATGTTTTCCAGTCTTGTATATGAACAGTTAAGGGCAACACCAACATAATGAAAACAGTCACACAGTAAGAGATAGAAATCTGGAAACTGTTTTACCTCTGTCCCCTGGTTTTTAAATCAACAAAGCTACATGCATAAGCAAGAAAATTACATTTGTCAAGTATCTAGAGGCAGATTGTTTTATAAGATCTTGCTTGAATTTAGTCTAGAGGTTATTCTTTTAAAAGAACAGGCCTGAAATAAATTTATTTAACTCCATGGGTTTCATTAAAATGCCTTCTAATTTACGCTGTGGTAATGAGAGTGGCATAATTTCAATAATGTTTATCCTTAGGCTTAATTTCCTTTAAATAGGACAAAGCATTCCTTTAAATAGTACAAAGCATCCTTTCATAGTTTTCAAAATTATTTCAGTGTGAGTATATGGGGCATGATGTTACAGAGTTGGAATGATATCATGTCACTGCAAATCTATGAAACCAGCATTGTCAGTAATGAACCAAACCTATACTAATGTGTTAGAAATTGTGAAAATCATCTGAATGTAATGAAAAACTTTAAATAAAATTAAAATATTGCAGATTGCAAACTATTTATCCAAGACTGCAGTCATTGGTTCTGACTATAGATCCAAACACACATATGTATTTGGCTAGAGAGTTAAATCTAGTCCAATGCCACCTGTAGTATTTTACATATTTCAAATCTACCATATCTCAAGTGACTTGACTAGCATAGAAGTCTTTGGGCCAAATTTGACCAGAGCATAAGTAATACTAGGAATTACATACCAAGTACATCAACTGAAGAATACAAATGGCTGGAAAATTTAAACTAGCAAGCTAAGTGGACAAAATTTACTCTTGCTGCAATGTGAAAGCAGGAAATCCACAACTGGTCACTCTCCCAGCTTCTAAAAATAGCCATCC
This sequence comes from Anthoscopus minutus, assembly GCA_013399455.1. Lineage (NCBI taxonomy): Eukaryota > Metazoa > Chordata > Aves > Passeriformes > Paridae > Anthoscopus > Anthoscopus minutus. The sequence continues at coordinate 2,074 of VWYI01002088.1, read as the reverse complement.
AAATGCAAGTCAGAGGTGAATTAGTTGCATTGATGAGGATAGCATGAGCAGAAGTTAACATTTGACAATGTGGCTGCATGATATTTCACTGATACCAACTTTTCTTCCTACACCTTTTTTTTCTTTTCTTTCTGGGTCCAGACTAGCACTTGCCATCATATTGAAGCAAATTTCTAATACATTTGGACTTAAGATGAGCTTGTTCTGTAATTGCACTGCCATAGAGGATCTGCATTTCAGCTTAAAAATATATTAATTTAACATATTGAAGTTAACTATTTCGTTTCATACACATCACTACTTTGCCACAGTCATTACACCCATTTTTTGAATCTCCTTACCAGCACTATGTGTATATGCTTACACTATTACTCCATTAATACTGAACATAATTAAACATACAAATTAGAAGTATTTTATTTCCCAGCCACATTAATAAATCTTACTAATGTCCTAAACTGTAAGCATATAAATCACTTCAGAACTATTTTATTCAGGCTTTTCTTTCAAAGTTTAGCACAAAATAAATTTCATCTGAAATCAGTCTCATCTAGTTTGATGTGTTGAATGTTGAATTTTTAACTGCTTTGACCCAAGACATTTTAACATGGACATGAAACTGCCCGAATTTACCACTTTGGCAAATTTGGGCAATAAAAGACAAAATACTGATGTTCTTGTTCTCCACAGCCCTACTTTGACAGTACATCTGATACTAAATTTGTTTGTAATCCTCACTTTTCAATGAGACAGAGCCAGGAAAAATCATGGTAATACTATTTGTAACACACTTTTATTCTGTGGAATTCCAAGTTTATCTTTGGAATGCTTTCCAGTGCTGTACTTTCATGACACTTGTGAGTGGCTGACCAGGTGCCAAGCCCTGAAATCCATTTAAAGTGCAGTGAATGCTACCAAAAACCCCACACTTCCTTGGCATGAGATTTTAAAAAAAAAGGATAGGATTAAAAGGAGAAGCAAACAGACTTAAAGAATGCACAGATTTTTCATATTGTGCTATTTTTATGTGGGGTATTTAATAATTTTAGGACTCTGGTAACTCTGTTGACACAGGAATCAATTATGTAAAGTTAGTATTAGTAATCCAGTTTACTTTTGATAGCTGCTAGTTGTAACCTGACAGGGCTTCAATTCAGTCACATGGAAATTCCCTGTTGTATATATTCTAGTATGCTGGATCTCTTTGCACTCATCAGTTTTATATCTTTCTGCAAATACCAGAAGAAAGATCATTCTAGGTTCTGGCAAAGATCTTGGAAAGGGAAAATGTGCAAGCTGCCAAAAAGACACTGATTACTCCAACAGAGTAGCCCAGAGTTTCTATCTTTTCCCTTTTAGTATGTACACTTGTTTCTGGATTAGACTGATTACTGGCAAAGATGTTTTCCTCAGTGCTCATTTGTGTATAGCTAGGTTCTGTGTTGTCTCTCTTGTCTTAGAGAACACAAATCACTTTTCACTTACTCAGAAGCATGAGTAAATTTTGTAACATTTAGCCTGTGTTTCAGGACAGAAAGGCAGAGTGAATACACATAATAGGAAAAGAAGCAGTACTTCTATTGCATGTATGCTTTTTAATCATAATTGCAATAGCAAGAATTATGTAAAATTCATTTAAAAAGTGTAACAAAAGGAAGAGCTAGACAAATCCATTACATAAGGATCAAGTATGCAAGTATCCTTGCAATACTTCATCCTTAGATTTCACTTTCTACAGAGATATACTTGAATAACAGATTTTCCTTTGATAATATTCCAATAGAATGATAGAACATTTAATAAATAATTGAAAGATGACTTAATGCTATGATGACATTGTTCTGAGATGTTTTGGAGGGTTTAGGGTTTGGAGGTTACTTTTGGGTTGTGTTTGTTGAGCTTGGACTTTTGGGTTTTTTTGTCACCTTTGTTTTTTGGGTGTTTTGGGGTTTCTTTTTCTGTTAAGGTGATCAAGTGATGCTTTGGTAAAGCCTGAAAAAGCAATGGAAACATTCTTGACTGAAATGCCTTCTCAAATACTGTCTCTCATTCATTGCTGCTGCATCTGAATGGT
>VWYI01002085.1:0-40383 GCA_013399455.1 Anthoscopus minutus | reverse complement strand
CTGGTTTTGTTCTCAAACCAGTACACTGCTGAGGGGCCGGGGATTCACTTTTTCCTCCCAGGGCACTAATGGCAGTAGACAGTCCAGACTGAAACACATAAGAGAGGAGAAAAGTGATATCTAGGAGATCTATTTTCTTATTTCTTCGAGGACATCCAAGTGTAACTTCTACCAACACTACTGAGAACAAGTACCTCTTCTCTGTGCTACTACAGGTATTCTCTACACAGCTTTAAGTTTTACCACAGAGCAGTAGCTCCAGAAAAATTTTTGAGGAGATATTTGCTCTCACAGTTCTTAATATTTTCTCAGAACTCTCTGATCATTACCTCTGAGTTCCATCATACTCTTACCTCTGAGTTCCATCATATTTCTAAGGGGGAGTGCCCAAGGTTCAGAGCTGCTTGTTGTTAAAAGGAGAAACAAAGTCAGTGGATCTGCAAAAGCTTACAGTTCATTAGTAAGTAGCACACCATAGAAACTGGTATAACTTAGACCCTGGCCTCCTATATAAGCATATGGCAATGGGTTTTGGATGAAGGAGTAGGGTAAAATGGAAGACGGAAGGAGAGAAATTAATTAAAGAAGGGGAAGAGAAAGAAAGGGAGAAATATCAATCCAGGTGAGGTATCCAGAGTCCTGAGCTGTTCATATGCCTGGGCTTCATTTGGGTACATTTTTATAGCCTAGTTTTCACCATCTTGGAGATAATTTCTTGCTCTGTATGCAAATCAGTGACCATAAGCAGTCCATTATTCTAGACATGTACAGAAGTGGTTCAGAGGGATTTGGGGGTCTTTAGTGGTCTTGGTCCCCACTAAATGTGTCAGCCTGTGGTACACAGGCCAATCTCACTTCTTGACCTCATTCTTGCACTTACACTGTGCTGTGTTCTTCTTTCATATCCAGGATCCAGAACAAGGAAATTAGTCCCAGAATAATGCTGCCCTACCTCGGTTTAGCCCCTTCTCCAGCCATTTCCTGTCCTTTCTCATGAAGTGTTATCACCAACAATCCTTATATGGCTCCACAGCTGTCAGGCTATTGGTGTTTGAGATAGGCACATTCCTCCCCTTAACTTCTAGTCTTCTAGTCAAGAAGGAGTGTACCCATGCACAAAAAATAAGTTTTCTAATAAAAGGAAAAATTTCACTTAACTTCCTCTTGTGAGGATAGGTCTGCATAGTTTAGGTCAACATTTGGTTGAACTGTATCCTTCTGCACTGGGAATACGTGAAGAGCAACTACCTAAATGCTGAATGACTGCAGTCATGATTACTGTTCATTCTCTGAGGACAGCAAATTGTCGAACGTCTTATGTTAAAGGAAACTGTAGCAAGAGGTTTATTAGACAGTTCTGCATGGGAGAGATGCTGTATGAACTCTTTTGTATTCAAAGATGTGACTTAAATTAATACTTAAGCTGTGCAGACCCTGCTAAAATAGGTGATATCAAGCTATGTTAAAAAACACAGCTTAAATATTTCTTCTTTTTCAACTGCCATCTTTGTGAGACATCGAGAGGATTGGTGTTGGTCTGGGGGGAAAAAATAGAAAGGAATGGAATAAAAGAGTATTAGAGAGACCAGAAGCATTGTGGAAGGCCAAAGAAGTTGTAACAGGTAGAGCTTGACTTTGTGAGGTAATGTCCTCTTGGGAGGCTTGTATTCTTTCAGCTTTCCCTGTTTTCATGAGTAAGTGTAAAACTTACTTTCCTTTTCATGAGTAAAGCAGCGCATTATAACTCATAGCACTTTATATATTTTTCAGATTATTTCATTCAATAAAATAAGATTTCTTTCACCCAGAAAAAAATGCATAGCAAATGCAATATGGCAATGCTGAAAGATTTTAAATTCTAACTCTGTAGGGACAATTTAAACTTTATTTTCCTTCTTCCAGCTGTTGGGTGGGTTGGGTTTTTTTTCACTATTATTCTGTTTATATGTTTATTACTCACTCCCCCCTCTTTTTCTGAAAAGGCTGGTTGCCTTCAGCTGCTTGTTACTATCTGGTTTTCTGTATCACTTTAGTAGTAATCTCTTTAGCATTTCCCCCCTCTTCTCTCTTCTTTCTTTGAGATAGACTTGCTTCTCCTCTCTGCATTTTCTTTCTCTAAATCCTATCTTTTTCCCTCTGCTTTCTTTCAATATATGGTCTTCCCCCATCATATGTCTACCAGCACAGACAAAAGTGATAAGACTCATTTATGGCTGCTCTGTCTTACAGAGTTGGGGTGAGAGGGTCTGTGGTGGATTCAGGAATTACTACTCTCACATAAGCTACTCCCCCAAGTACAAGAGCCTTTCTTTCTTGGTACCCTGGGATTACCACAGGAGTCTCTTAAAAAGTCCTTGCACAGAGGACAAATGCCAAAGATATGTAGCATTTTGTCCATATATCTCTAACAACTTCCTCATTTGAATCAAGGGTATTTGGAGTAAAAAGCAATAGAAATTTTGTGTCTTCTATTCATAACATAAAAAATGCCTGTACTATCTGAAAGTATAAAGAGATAGCAGAGAAAACAGCAACAGCTCAAATGCCAAAAGCCCTGGTTTCAAACAGACCCTTCCTGCTGTTTCTTTAAAGTATATTCCAGAGTAGACTTGAGGGAAAGACTTTGTGACTGTTGCTCCAGCCAGCAGGAGCTTTGCTGTTAACAACTATGGGCTTCAACAAAAAAAGTATTTCTGCTACTGATTTTCTTTTTCCTATCAGCAAATAGCACATATGACAACAATTTGGACCCAGTGCTCTATTTGTCCCATCATCTTCATGCATTTCATTCTATCTTTTTCGCAGATCATTGCTAGAATGAGAATAAGATAGAAATCAGTGCTTCCAGAGATCAAACTTTCCATTGTTCTTTGAATATGAGATTGCATTTGAGTACTGAGGTTTGCATAAGAATCAGTCCCTCTCTTTGTAGCAAGTCAACTATTTTCAGCTCAGAGTAGCAATCTTTGATTTCTTAGTTGTAACTATGGCAATAAGATTAGACGGTATTCAGTAAAATTCATTTTGCAAATTAGCATGGGAGGGTGCCCATGACTGTGATAGGAGAAATGTAAAAACATTATGGAATGAGATTGAAATTAAATCAGAGCTCAGAATACTCCTCAAAATAATGATTCTCAAACTCATCCAGCACCATCTGGTAGTTTGTGAATGATTTACAGTTACCCACAATAAACATGATGGGATGAATGGGCCTGATGGGGGTTATATTTCTTACTCAAAGCCATTTTAAAAAGGCATTTTAACCCTCTTTTGGGTGGATGCTGAATTCTTTGATCTGGGACTTTTGTAACAGTAGCAGTCAAATCAATTTCAAACACTTTCATTACAGCACAAATCTACAAAGCTCGTTATGGTCTGAGAAGAAAAAAAAATAGAAGAAATATAGAAGTTGTCCTCTAGGCCTCGGGCCATGTTATAATGAGAGTACGAATGAGCAGTGGTAGATATTATTTTGAGTTCTGCCTCTGTATTTCTGCCACATGGTACAGTCCTGTCAATTCACCAGAACAGCAGACCTTAATTTGCACACACTAAAGATAGCTTCCTGAAGTTTTGAATCATTTTCAATAAATCTTGGGTTTAATCAAATTTCATTTCTAATGAGTCTCCTGTCAACATCTAGCCTTTGCTGTTCTTAATTATATATGCTATCAAAGTCAGAAGGAAGGCAGGTTCAGATACTTTTCATTCAGAAGTTCAACAAACAACTTTTATTAGTAGTATTAATATCATTGGCCTTTTTTCCAAGGAAACTGTTACCTTAATAAGAAAAGTATTGGGAAAAAAAAGTATTTTCAGGAAATATTTTACTAATTTGTTTTTTCATTGGTTTGCTATGATACGATCCTTCATTTTACATGTTCTCATACTGAATTGATATTGATAGGTTTCTTTCAATGTATATTAAGAAAATAGCAAATTTTAAAACACAAGTTGCATTTTATTTTGCTGTTGCTTCTTCTTCTTCTTCTTCTGAATACAGTTGTTTACAGCTTTTCTTGAATGTAAGCTGACATATTAGAAGGCTGGCAGCGATCAACCCTGCAGCTCTTCACAGCAAGAGAGCAACATTGCATGAAATTTCATCTCCCAACACAAGTTAAGCTCAAATGATGTCCTTCTATATTGCACAGCGTCTCTGTGAAGTGAGCTGTCCTCACAGAAAAAAACATTATATTCAAATCGCATAATTAGAACATTTTTATTCATAATATTTCATAGTTTTTATTCATATTGTTTTTATGAATTTTTATGAAACATTATTTATTAAATGTTTTATGTCATATTTTTATGCTTTCATATTATTTTTATGAATTGATATTTATATTATTCGATAGTTTATTTCATGAAGGCACTTCATGCCTTTATGAATAATATACAGCAGCTCAGGATTCAGTCTGTCCTGGTCATACTACCAAATTGCATGGCCAGCTTCCAGGACCATGGGTAGTAAAACCTGATTCTTTGAGAGGAAGGAAAATAACAGACTATGTCAACCTATGCAGGACTATTGCCTCTGTCAGGAAAGGTCATCTTCAAGTATTTTCTCAGTGCTCAGTCCTGAAGTAGCAAAGGTCTCAGAAAGACCAGTCAAAGACTTTCAGGATAAAGACATTATTTCCTATTTGACCATACTGGGCATTTCCAAAGTAAATGAGTGTTCAACTATGTTTGTTGCTTTTTTTTTTCTAATACCTTCCTCTGAAGTTATTTAATTGCAACTCCTCATTTAAAGCCAGAAACAGGGACACTACTTCAGTAAACACATCATCCATTATCAAAATTCCTTTCTTTTTCTTTTCAAGTAAAAACAAAAGCTATTTGGGTGGAAATTTACTTGCTCTCACTATTGTTTATCTGAATAATTGTTTACTAATCCAAATGAAAATAAATGGATGTTTACATACAAATAATCATAACGCATTTACTTGCCAGCAATATGTATTCCAGTTGGTGGTATATAAGGCACCACTTGCTCAGTGGCTCAGAAATTATTGTGTTTTTTTTTTAAATGGTCTTTTTTTTCAGGATAAAAGAGTTTCTAGCAATATAGGCAAGAACTTTTAGTCACAGTGTTTAATCATCCATGGTTTTACATCACAGGATTCAGCAGTTTGCTTAGTTTGCTGTGCATTTCTGAAATTAATCACACCATGGCACATCATCTTATACAGGGTATGCATTCAAACCAATGAGTAAAATGCAGCAGGACAAAAGAATGGCAGTGCACATACCAGATTCCTAAAAATTCACATAATATATGGTTCCCAAAGTAGAGCTTAAATGAAGCAAAACAGTGGGAAAACTGAAATCAGATACTGGAACTGAGGAGGCAACATGGCATCCTTGCTAATTTCAAGAGCAAAAGGTGAAAGGATCAGTCAGGCAGGCCTGTGGGTACTGTTCTCTTCTCATGTAGGAAGATTATCAGTTGAGGACACAGTTTGCCAGGCAGTGAGCCAGGTGAGAAGGGGTGGAACCAGACTGTTTAACAGGTCAAATTTTTAAACTTTTATTAAATTTTTAGTGGTTATTATTAAAAAACAGATAGTCCTCCTGGGTTTAGCTTGTTCCAGTTAGAAGAAGCACTCATAGGATAGGTGGGAACAAGTTAAGGACAGCTTTTTAAGAGTAACCACAAGGAATATCTACTGCTACATTCATATACAATGAAGAGGCTTTCCTTGGATTTTCGCCCTAAATCTAAATTCATATTCAGGTGCCAAACTATTGCATAAAAGCATTTTATGGGTAGCACAGCTCCTTGAGATACTATCCTTACAGCAGCTCCCCAATAAATCTCTTTTCTTTACTTTTCCAAGCACCAAAATGAATGCAGGCTCTCCAGTTCTCTCTGTTCCTTTGTTGACAAAGAAGACACCCTGACTTGTTTCTTTATCTAAGTTGAATTAGGATCAGTTGAATTTAATGCGTAGAGCACCGGAAGATTGCTGACAATCCAGTCAGAGCAGGTAAGACAATTAAAGTTTGCTGAAAAACCTATCCTTCCTGTCATGGGAAAAGTTGCAAATCATGCATATAAATATAGGGAAAAGAAGACCATCTTAAAAGAAGAACTACTTTTCAGGCACTAAACCAACCTGCAAACCTGCTTAAAACATCTCTTTCCTGTCTTAGCCAATCAAGGCAATCCAGCCTTGAAATGTTATGGGACAATCAAGTATATTAACAGCCTTTGTAATTGCTGACTGTGTTTCTGCTATTAATTTGTGAAGGCAATAACTGTATTTCATAATGCCTTCCTCTAACAGAATGAAATGCCTAAGTGTAACCAGAATCTGTGGATAAAGTTTGCTCTCCTGCTGTCCTTCGCTTACTGAGGACAATGCAGAAAATGAGTCATTACTTAGGTAACAATGTAGGAGATCAGAAGTAGCTGATATTTATCTCTGATTAGGAAAGCGTCACTCTAATTCTTTTTACCTGAGCAACTTAAAACCTTTTCTTTAATCTGAGAGAAAGGAAGCTCTGCTGTTATACTGAGTGGAGGATATTTTTAGAGTTACTGAATACTGTAGGATCAGAATTTCCACCTGTCTTTGAATCATGCAGCACTTTTCCTGCTCTTGTGGACTAGATTCCTTTGTCTCTCTATAGACTGTCCATCCTACCCTTTATACAGTTCTCATACAACGAAAGAAATACATGAGGGTACACTGGTATATAGGGCACAAACACTGCCCTATTCTCTGTGCAGGTACTTAACCTGCCAGCTTTCAGCTCTTTCAGGTGGATATTTCCAGGGTTATAAGGCCCTACATGCTTATGCCATTAGTGTAGTTATGAACATCACCTGCTTAAAAAGATTTATATAACATTATGTTTTGAATTTGATTGGAAAGGTGCAAAGGGCAATAAAAATGTCTAGATGGAAAGGAAAAAAATGTAGTAATTCTGGTAAATTTTTTGTATGGGTGACATAATGAATAATTTTTAGCCCTTTCAATCAAGCCACAAGGAAATTATGCATTATATTCATTTTTGTAGGGCTTATATAGTTGCTATTAATCATCAGTATTTTATATACCATCATGTTTGTTTGTCAGCAATAGAATATTCAACTAAAGCAGTGAGATCCATCATCTTTTTTGCTGATACATCAGATACAGCTGATATGGAGAAAATTGGTTACCTTTATCACAAAAACACATGTTAACCACATATGGGTTCTTTTTTCTGCAAAGTCATATGCTAGTTCACCAATCTCATGATGAAAAGAGGGCTCAGCTTAGCTTAGCTTAATTATGCTCCACTCGTGCCTTAGAATACTTAGGGAACAGTGTTGAATTCACAGGCATGAAGAGCACGCCTTCATGGACAAACCCATACCTCAAGCACGAGGCTCTGCTTGGAGGCTGCTTGGCTTCTTCTTGAAAAATAAGAACATCCTCTTCATTGAGGGCAGAAAAAAATGTGTTGAAAGGGGGATGATCTTATGAACAAGGGCTTTGAGGAGTGAAAACCCACAAGCAAGCCTTGTGAGAATTCATTGCTTATTCTTTGCAGTTGAGAATGTAGAGCAAAAACTGCACTTTCACCACAATGCCCTTCAACTCTTTCCTAATGGCAATGCTTCTACTGCTGTGACTCATTCTCAGCTTCTCACTGTCTCATGATTATTAAATAAATATATGGGAATAGTGGCTGGGAGCGGAAATCTTTGCCCCATTTGCGATTTTGAGCCTCCCATGGGTCATCATGCTCAGAGAGCGACAAAAAGTAGGACCCATCCTGAGGCCAATACCATAACTGCTGTCACAGATCACATCTGTTATTACAGCAGATCCTGTACAAGTGCTCCAAATCCCCACACAATAACAAGAATCTCTTTTCTGAATACATATTATGGTGCAATCAATTCCTGCAGGAGATGCAGCACTTTAAAGTGAAAATTTCCTCATTCAATCTTTGCTTGTTCTTACTGAACCAGTGGAGCTGCTCTTCACTGCAGAGTGTCCCTACTGTGCCCTTTCCTGATGTAAATCACATCACACCCAGCTACAGCTCTCCTGCCTGCTTGCTTGCCAAATCGACAGGAAGGCTCACACTTAATTTACAGGTATCTGCATTCACTGACTTGTGCTACTAAGCATGTTGTCTGGCTGTTTTACTAATTGAGAGTGTAAGAAAATGAGAAGGAGGAAGAAAGAAGAATGAACTACCAAGCACAAACTGAGAAAACTCTGTGACTGACTTTCTGGAAGCTTGTGGTAATTTACATGTTGTAACTCAAATGCCTGACTGCTGGATAGGAATTGGCTAACGGGTTCAGAACTGCCAGTAAGTAGCAAGAGAATGCCAGGAGAGTAAAAAGGCAATGTGGTTACATAGGTCCTGTTTCCCTGGTGAAAGCAGTAGGGAACAAAATAGCATTAAAATAAAAGCTACAACAATGACTACTACAACAAAAAAGTTGTCATGGAGACTTTTCCTTAGAAAACATTGGCCTTTTCGCTCCTTTAGCATTGCAGTCCAACACTGGCCACAAGGCCCATGTGCTACCTAAATCCCACATAATTTTAGTTGAGGATTAAGTGCATCTCAATAGGAAAGGATTTTTATTGCTCATGTTCTCTGCTCAAGTAAGCATTTCATTCTGGTTGACTGACACTTGGTAACAGGTTGAACACACAGGAAGTCCCTCACTCATCATTAGAAGTAAAAACAAATTGCAGATACAGAAATTAGTTTTCATAGAGCTTGATGATGCTGGGATTCCTGCTGCTAGTTTGTTCTGTTTCTAATTGTCACAGACAGTTAGGGTTGTATGAGCAGTGTGCCTTACCAGGGTGTGCTAGATACACGTAGAGAGCTGTCCAGAAAAGGGAATCATTTTCTCAAAACAGAATCCTCTAAAGAATGAAAACAAACTAGAAAATTATTTTTTGAAGCTACATTATGTCAGCTCATATATAATGCTGAAGAAGATCAATAATGTGTTTTATTTTAGGGTTCTCATAAGAAGCATTGTGCAGTTTTTATATATTACAGCTTAGACTTTTTCCAAATATAATGAATATTGGTTTTGATGAATAAAACACAGTGTCAACTGAAGTGAAATACTAGAATTTAAGCTTCTTAATCTCATCTAAAGCAAAGCTATACCTGAACCAAAAAGTTCCATTTGATACATTTCTTAATTCTGATTTATTGAATGTCTTCTCTTCAAAAACCTTTAAAATTCATTGATCTATTCATAAATCGTCTGAATTTTTGCAGAGAAAAAAAAAATCAACTTTCCTTTGTTTGGGACACATTCTGTCTGTATTTCCCTAGGCAGCTTTCTAGGGAGACAAGACAGAAATTCTTCACAATGCACCCCATTTTTCTAGTGAAACTCTTGACCAGGGCTTGTGCCCCTCTGTCGCTTATAAAAACGACCTACTTGAATGAGATACTCCAGACAGAAATTATTTTCTTTTTTTTTCCTCTTCTTGAAACTCTTAGCTAAAGAACAGCCTCAAACACAGGAAAAATGACAAAATTGGTTGGTTATGGAGGCTGTAGACATATGGAGGTAAATAGCATATCAGTTTAAACAATTGGTGGATACACAGTAGCAGGCTGCATAGGAAAATTCTTTCATTTACAGCCAAAAAACATTATCTATGGAAATGGTCACAGTGCATACTAACACAGATACACTATCTGACTATGAATCAAGAAAAATATTTCGTTTCTAATTCTGTTTTATTTTTTACCTGCAAATATTGCTTGATTTTTTTCTTTGTTTCATCCAATTCCCCATATCAAGAGATTTAGAACACTAGACAAGGCTTTGAACAGCCTTATTTAAGTTGACTCTGATATTAGAGGACAGTTAGACCTCCAAAAGTCCCTTCTCATCTATACTACCATACAATAAAAATAAACTTAATTTATTAAAAAAATTATAAGCATGAGAAACACTCCCTTCCAAATACTGGCAGCAGCTGGTAGAAGACGCCACAAGTGGGCCAACAGGATTAATAATATTTCTGCAACATTTCATTCTGCACAGCTGAAATTAAATATGTCTCCATGACTTTTCACTACTTGAAGTTTTCCTGACAAGGACCTGGTCATGCCTTGCCTTGCTTTGTTTGGAACTCTGCAAAGCACATATAAAAGTTTCCCATTAGCAAGAGCAGAGATCTTGAATTTTTTTTGTCTAGTGCACAAACCTGGACACACTTTATCAATGTAAAAATGATTATTCAATGTAGAGGAGAAGCTAACTCCCTATGTAGTTATTCACAGAAGGGACTGTATTTCCTAACTATGTCTCTTGGGAAAATGAATGATGCATGAAATCATAAGAAATAGTCACTGAGATATGCCCTTTTCTACCTCTTCATCTCCCCAAGGGATTTCTGATCTAGTTCAGCACAAATTCAGAATTTTAAGGTTTTATTATAGGAACTGGGCTTTTAATTTTTTACAAGTTGCAGCATCACCATCTCCATTAGACTGTTCCCTCTTTCCATCTGAAATTGCAAGCTATTTTTGATCCACATTTTGTTTGGGTTTTTTCCTAATGTAAAATGTGTTTTTTCCAAAGGTAATGTAGCATAAAGCATCTTTTCAATGACATTACATGAAATAGTAGTGCAATGTTTAGCCAGTGCATTCGTTTTTTAATTTTCACACAGTCATTTCAGGTAGCCTACTTTGGCATAATCTGGAGTAAAAAATGCTTCCTATTTGCTCGATTTTTTTTATTTTAGCAATTTTGAGCCAAATTCTCATGCATCTATTTCCTATTAGATCCATCAGATTTAACTTACTGCATACAGAGGAAAAACAAGTAATAAATTTGCCTTATCATTGGTTAAAAAGAGCACTGAATAACAATCCTTAATATCCACTCTCATATTTGCTACTTCCATGACATGAAAATTTCTTTGGAGGTGCCTTTGCCTTGTCTCAGACTTGTAGCAATTTATCATCAAGAACTATGGTTTCTTTAATCAGACAATTCTAATAGCCATTGGCTCTGTTACAATCATTAAGTGTATATACCTTCCATCTAAAAGTTCTTGTCTTAATATTTACTAATTAAGAAGAAAGAAAATACAATTTCCAAAATTAAAGGGAGACTGTATGAGAGATTTTGAACTCACATTGAAAAAAATGTAATTTATTCAGCAAAAGGAGAATGTACTCCTGGCCTTGAATACCTTTGGAAGCTGCTTTCATGTTTGTCTGAATAAATGTGAGGAAGCATCTTTACCAATCTAATATTTTTACTTATCTTAAGACAGCACTTGCCAAGATCAGGGACTCTGTGTACTACTTTTTCTAAAGATATGTGTAACAGACCGCTTGACACAGATTGCTGCCAGGATAGGTAGTGAAAGTGTAGGAAGAATGACACTTTATTTCTCATGTTTTGCAAACAAGGGGCTGGAACCCAAGGAGGATTGCGCTGACATTCTTCAGCATAATAAACACACACTGGTAACAGAGTAAGCTATCAGGTAAGTGGTCTCCTTCTCTGTTTCTTTGACCAGTGCCTATTCCTCTGAAGGATAAGGCCAGGAATCTGAACATTCAGCATGAAAACAAGGATGCTGGCTCTTTAGAAAATGCACACTGCAAGAAGGGTTACAACTTTGCTTGCGCTGCTCCTTGCCTCTCTTGAAGCTAATGGCTGAGCAAAATTTTTAAATACAGACTAGCAACCTCTTTCCTGAAAGAAACTATCCTCAGGCCTGGCCATACATGCAGTTGGCGTCACGGCCTCATGTGACCATGGTTGTGCCTGAGTACAGACTGCCAGTCTGTCTGAGCTGGAATTAAAATGGCTGCTCAGACGGGATCTTAGCTGAAAAGAGAGCTCAATTTAAAAAAAAAAGAGAGAGAGCTGGTGAGGAGGTGAAGAAAGAGTCTCACCCTTTGACTGATGATGTGTGCCCACTCACATCAGCCTGATCTCTTTGAGCCCTTCTCTGAAGAATTATGCACGATGGGAAGGGAGTACAAGTATATGGAAATCCTGCTGCACAGGTTGTATGTGAGGCACATTTAATGCCTTTAGTTCATTTTTAGTTCAACCAAATAAATAACCATCTTTAAATGGAGAAAGGGTTGGTGAAGGGGAAGTACAGCCTCATTATTGTTCTTACAAAGATAAGATTCAATGGACTAAAATATAAATGTTTTGTGTCCTCTTTCACTCTGCAGTGTTCCTATTTTTGTTGAGCAGCAATTTCCTTATGCAACGAACTTTCTTCTATAACACTCACTGCTTCTGTGTTCTCTTTAAAAATTTTCCAAGTTCATTTTCCCAAGATTTTCCAACTTATTAAGGAAAGTTAGGGTACCTGATCCTTACCCATCAGCATCACCCATTACTGCAAGAATCACAAGTCAACAAATTTTCCTCTAAATTGGGGTCTGGTGTACATAGTTTGTTATCTTGTATGTATGTGTGTGTTTATCCAATGAAGATATAGGAAAATAAAATCAGTTGCAGGACCTGTCAACACAGAACACTTTCATATTTAATCACATATTGTCATTGCACTATCTTATTATTTCTGAGGCATATGCAGATATGACCTTTATTATTCAAATTTCTGCTTAATCTATTTTAACATTGTTGTGCTTTTGATTCATGTAAAATAGGGGGTATTTTTCTAAAATTAGACTACTTAATAACAATAATGAATGTGAGCTTTAATCTGCATGCCGCCCTGTCCTCTGTACTCCCAAAATGTACTAAAGTGGTTTTTTTTCCTTGCATTGTAATTTGGGAAGTTGTTCCTGAGCAATTGCACACAGAGCTAAGCTAATCTTACTTCCTCAGGATGGGAGATTCCTTCCTGAGCTAAAGTAGGGACTATGATTTCCTTTTCCAGGAGACTTGACTTTGACTGATAGCAGCTAACCTTATTCCTTAAAATGTTCCCTGAAGTTGATGCTGCCAGGACTAGGGTTGTGTGACCTGCCCTGCGCAGGCAGAGCATCCTGTGCGTAAAACTATTGTGTCCCAGAGTGTGTGTCGAGTGGCAATTGCTGTGGGTGTGTATAAGGGTGCACACAGAGAGCAAACCTCTTTCATCAAGGCTGCTGCAGACTTCCAGCTGAAATAGCAAGAGGAATTAAAGTCAGGGCAAGAAAGCAGAAAAAAAAATGTGTTTGGGCAGAATATTGATATATAAGAAATTAACTTTTTAAACTGACATTGGTGAGAAAAACACATTGATATAATTCACTGAAACGGGAAATGACATGTTCTTCTAATCTATTTATGACGTTCCTGAGTAACTTCCTTGCTGTTGTTACATGGTCATTAACACCTGCCTATGTTGAGTAAAAGTCTAACAAAAATCTTTCTTCATTTTGCCCCCTATGTTGATGCTTTCCCTTTAGTTTCTGCTTGTTCTGCAACAGCAGACATGGACAATCATCTTTCCCAGAGCTGCATAATAGTTTATTTCAGTATCATACCTTCCACTTTGATAGAGGGGACCAAATTTGTATTAATGCCATCTGATTTGTCTTCAAAAGTGATAGAAGATCATCACCCACCTCAGACCATTGCCCATCATCCTCCCACCCTCCCAGCCCCTAACCAGTTAGTCCTTCCCTCTGTTCAGACACTTGTAATTTTTCTCTCTCCTGCCAGACCCCTTCTTCTGTCAGGCCTGACTGCTATTGCTTGTCCACCATTAGGCACTCTGAAATTTCAGTGCTCTGCCATTTTACAGCCCCATAATTTCTGACTCTCCAGCTAATTCCAATCTCTGTGTCAAGAAAGTTTGATCCAGACTGCTCCAGCATCCTGCCAGTTGGTATGGTATTTACACCCTTAATGCAGCATTGCATCAGGGTCAGGGCATTCGCAGGCATAGCACGGGAGACATGTTTCTCCAGCTCCAAAACACAGACCCTGCCACCGCCTTGGCTCCCCAGAGACGGGCACAGGAACAGTGCAGAAAATCCAGCTGTGTAGGGCTGTAGCCATGGGCTATGGCAAGCACAGAGAGCGCTGCTGCTCTCAGGAATGGGAGATGGCTATCCTGCCCTAACAAGCCTCTCTGAAGCACTCATTGTCTCCCAAGGGCTTCTAGCATGCCTTCACCATGTGATTTAAGCAACCAGCTACTCCAGTCTGGTTCTGAATAGTAAATGCTTATCGTGCAGCAAGGCTGGGCCAGCCCAGGAGTTACTCACAGGATGAATACTTCTGAGTACAGAATAAATCAGAGCACATAACAAGCTGTCTTCTGAGTTGTAACAAGCATGGAAGGAAGGACGGAAGGAGAAGGAATTTAGAAAATACCTTATGGTGAATTAGTCCTAACAAGGCAGAGGGACAAATTCTCAGGTAATCTAAATTGTTCTAATCTTACTGAGCTCAACTCATATATTTTAAGACCAAGTGGGATTTCTACATCATATAATTTGGACTCTATTTGGACATAGGACAGGAAATTTCACTAATTCATCTCTCATCTGAATTTAGTAGTAAATATTTGTCAGAACAGACATTCATGAGTTGTTTGGTTTCATATGTTTTTTCACAATTTCAATAATATTTTTAACACTGTAATGATGAAGCATATATATATACACTTTTATATATATAATATATATATATACACATACACTTCTGTATGTTTACATTCACTGTAGGCACATGTAGTTCTTTATTGTCATGTTTATTTAATTAGGCTCAGGAAGGAACTTTTCATCTTATTTTCAGCTGAGTTATACAAGTGTGACTGAGTGAAATTCACATCACCAATCCTTTTTTAACAGAGCCTTATTGTTTCCCAGTAATCCTGGCTAAACTCTCTTAAACCTCAGTGACACACGGAGTTTTCTCCAGACTGCTCTCCTTGGCAGTACCACCGAAACACACTCTAAGAGGCTGGTGTGAACAGAATTTTAAAAATTCAGTGATGTATCTATGAGTGCAAATGGAGGATCTGGTAACGTACCACAGAGCAATGCTGTATAAAAAGAAGTAACAGAGAGAGGGGGCCCCACATCTCCAAGACAGCATGTGATCCAAAATATTGGTGTTATAAGGTGATGTTCAGATATTAAATATTTGTTCTCTGGGTCAATACCACAGTAGCTGCAAGGAGTGCGGATACAGGCACTGGCCTGCTGCATTGCTTCGCCAGCCCTGAGAAACAGCATCTGGGGCAAACAGAAGAGTTGAGGCAAATGGGGTGCAAAACTGCCCATCTTGCAGAAGGCAGGTTTGAAATCCAAGAGAAAAAGTCTGGTATGAGATGGAGATAACTTTCCCCTCAAGCAGCCCTCTTGGATTTTGGCTCTACACTGGTGTCCAGGAAGGTGTTGCTAACACATCCGTATGCTGGCTACTGTTGAGCAGGGCTCCCACAGCACCAGCCTGTCCCCTCAACATTCTGCCCTGCCATGTGTAGGCTGGGAATAGGCAAAACCTTGGGAGAGGGCACAGCCAGGACAGCTGGCCCATATTCATCAAGAACTATTCCTTACCATATGACATCTGCTCAGATATAAAAGCTAAGAGAAAGGAGGGTGTAGAGGGGCATTTGTTATTTATGTCATTTGTTGAGGGTATATTTCACTGTTTTCAGAAGTCACAGTGACACTTGAACCAAAGACATAAAGCTAGTATTTTCATATGCATGAATGACATACTGTGAAACGTCTTGTATTTTTTATGCAATGTGCCCGACTACCTGTATGTGGTTGCTAACTGGTATGTGTGACAGAGAAAAATATAATTAAAGGATTTTATACTAACTCTCGCCATTAAAAATTGCTACAGCTGATAACCTGTTTTCTGAGTTTAGACTAATGGTGACATCTAATTGAGCTGTAACTGAGCTACAGATGGTTATCCATGCATGATTACAGGAGTGCCCATAGTCACAGAGAAGACTGATAGAGATCAGCCTGCCATGCCCATCCTTAGTGCCTTCTGTAACTTGGGAGGAAAAAATCAATCATATGCAATTAGGCATTAATTTCATTATTGAAAATATACCGTAAAGAAAAAATATGTCCCTTGTGCACATTAAGCACAAATAGGACAGATTATTTTCACTAGGCAAATGTTTCCATCATGTGTAAATCCTGCTAAATTTTTAAGCAATTTTTAAATAGTAATTGCTTTTAAAAAATTCCCTGATAAGTGGATTCTGATTCTTCATTCATGGTCGAGTGCAAATGAAAAATATTACCTATCAATTCAACTAAATATTCTCCCACTGATTCTTTTTCTGTGTTCAAAATATCTTCTAAATTGCTGCTTGTTTGTTGTAATGTTTATAAGATGCCGTTTTGCCAACACTCTTTTTGTTGCATGGCACTAGTCTCTCCTTAGTGACCAAGTAATCTGGTTTTTTGTTTCCATTCATGCTCTGCTGCTCCTGGACTTCTTTCTGCTATGTCTGTAGGGAGGAGACAAGGGAGCAGGGAAGGATTTTTGTTCTTTTATTTTACTCTCTGTTGCATCTGATAGAGTTCAAATTAGTCCCAATTCTGCAACTTCAGCCCAAATGCCTGACATCTGCCCTCCACCTTCAGTGATCATATTGTCTGATACTTTTTTGGATTTTAGATTGTATTCCATAGAGGGAGAATTCATGTCTGTGTTTTGCACCCAGTATATATGAAAAGAATCAGTAATCATAATAATAAGGGTCCACCAAGAAATATTTGGAGAGCTAAAGGCTTTTGAACTACTCAGATTATTTTTTCACATTAATTTTACAAATATTTTTTCCTACAATTCAAGCAAGTTTATTGTTTTGTTTTCTATTCTCCAAGCCTGTACATAGTATAAAAGAGCTTTGGACAAGTCATCAGAACAGTCATGCCTTTTTAATGCATAAATCAGGCTTTTTAACCCACAGCGTTCAAGAAGTTTCATGAGAGTATCACTCATTTAGTTCTTGACTTCCTCAAAAAACCATGCACAACAGCATCATAGGATTTTGGATTTTGATCAAGGGATTTTAGTGACAATATAAGCCACAAGAACAAAGCTAGCATAGTTTTAAATCAAATTTACAGCTAAATAAAAAAAGACACACAGACATTCTAATGATACACTCTAGATGTAGTCTCTTTATGTGGCTCAGAGAAGACATGAAAAAAAAAACCAAAATCAGCTGATGCAAACATTTACATTTGGAAAAACATTGTGCAAGCTGTACCACGTGCCTCCTTCATTTTCGATCTCATGTTGTGGAAACTCCCCCAGCAAAGCTTTGAACATGTAAGGATGAACATGTAATTGTAAATTTGAGTAGCTTTTCTGAACGTTTTGGTTAAAAACTTGATAGTTCCTATCAGAATCACACTGAGTGGGTATTTATAGCATTTTCACTGCTGCTGCACACTTCCTTTCATATTTGAAAGCTTCACATCATCTTATTCAGCAGTCATAGAATAAAGAGCTTAGAAGATCATTTTCATATTCAGCATTTAAGTTTGCCAAAAGAGTTTTTTACATTTCAAAAATTGTATTACTTTTTGTTATCTTTTATATATCTTTTATGATATTAATAGAATTGCTATACTTCATTTAAAAATTACCAGTTAGCAGTAGCAAGATCACTTTTGTAATCCCTTTCTTTTCAGTCATTTTGATTGTTTATTTGCTTATCTGTCAGAAAATCAGAGATTTAAAGGCAGATAATATTCCCAGCAACACAGATGTAGTTTCCTTCAAATAACAGAACAAAGTGTGTTTGCACTGACTCATGACGTATGGATTAGCTAAGAGCTAACCATAGAAAGACTGATTTGAAGTTGTTTTCCGTCTAAGTAATATTCTCCAGGGCTTCCATGATTTGTCTTCTACACCCCCTTCAGACTCTCATTTTAGGTCAAAAGTAAATATTAGAGAAGGGCATATATGTTGCTCAGCTTCATAATTTTACTGATCTTCAGTTCCCAGCGGTAAATGGGAATATTGCACTTCCTGAGAAGTTTACTAGAATAGCAACAGAGCAGCCTCACAAAGTAATGTGAGAGATAACAAATGAAAGAGAGATAACAAGCCAAAGCATGAAATCATAGGTGCTTTGTTCTGAATTTGGGACAGATTTACCCTTCTCTCCTAAACAATGCCACAGCTGCCCATTGTACCTCTGTCTCTTCCTTCAGGACATACAGCCAAGCTGAAGTGAAGCTTTACATCGCACTTATGAATCTCAGTACATATTGCCAGTAATAAGTGATGGATTAATGGCTCAGATTTTGGAAGGAGTTATCACTCATCTGCAGGGAGTAACTGACTCTGAAACCATGATTCCCTTGCCACAGAAAACCAAACAAGTCATCAGTTCTTCCTATTGAGATGACACAGTAGCACAATGAGCCTCTGGTCATCCCAGAAGCTGAAGTCAATGCCCATTAAGATCAGGGGAAGGTGTGAGATCGTACAGAGGGGCTGAGCTGTAGGGGCCTGCAATGATCAGTCTAAGACGGAAGAGAGAATTGTTTGGCAGAGGACAGACAAAATTTCGGGGTTGTTCAGAAGGTCTTGAAGGTGAGGCATGATGAAGGTTTTTGAGAGGAATTCTGCCATCCCTTTCTGAAAAACACCATCAAATCATATGTAGTCTTACTTCCAAATTTCCTTGTGATTATTAGAATAATCCAAGCCACAAGAAAAGCCACAACCTGTCAGCTTTTTTCTGTTATATTTCCCTGTGTTCAATACTTTTTTTCCTTCTGTTCCTCACACAAGAGCAGTCAATGTAAGCATTCCCAAGGACATTTTCTACAGTTTAGCAGTGGAAATTGCTATCTATCCATTTGTGATCCAGGCACCAGATCACAAAATGGATAGACACTGTATACTCTTTGTTTTACCACAAGCTCTCTTTCCACTATGTGGAGATTTTCCCTTTTAAATGGCATGAGGAACTCCACATTTCTCTTTCAACATTTCACATTCAGTAACAATATTTTTACAGGATTTTATAAGGTAGAAAGCAAAGATAAATGCATGAGAGCTTTGTCAGCTGACTGTGAAATGAACTTCCCTTCCCCCTTTCCAGCTGATGTACAGCATGCAGGGTGGTGGTCTGATAGTACAAACAGGGACAGAAATTTCTCATTCACTGTCTCAGAGTTAGAGAGTAATTTCTCCTCTTCCTGCACTGCAGTGTGCTATGGAAATGCAGAGCCACTACAAGGGATGATGGACAGTCCTGCTGTGCGTAACTAACAGGTGCCACACAGAGAGATTTCACTGGCCAAGCTGGATGTATCTATGCAGAGGGTCTCTCCTCACAAGCTGTCGTGCAGTTTCTGCTCCTCCCATCAGGGCTTTATAAATCCACAGGCACACACATAAGTTGCAGGAGGAAAAGAGAGGTCTTATCAAAAGATCTTCTATATAAATCACCTCTCCCAAGTAGGTTCACACAACCCAGTTTCTGGTGTAATTTACTGAGGTGAAAAGCTGGAGTTCCAGTATTGATCTCTCTAAAATTATAACTGGATTTACACAGATGACCAAAAGTACTGTTTACGTTCTACAGAAATCTGCATATTTATCTTTCTTGATAAAGTGCTGAAAACCGTGGATACAAAACTGGCAGTGTATCTTAGTTACAAACAAGAAAAGAAAGACAGGAAACAATGATGACAAGTTTAGAAATTATATTTTCCACTATATTTGAGAGTCAAATGGGTTCTTACATCTTGAACTGTAGAGCCATAATAAAACCAAAACCATCAGAGGATTTCTGTAGGTTTACAACACACAGAGATGAGGGAGGGAAAAAGGAAAGTTTTATTTCTTTTCTGTTTTACAGTCAGTCTGAATCCTCTCTGTGTAAAATGTTAAACTTTTTCTGACCTTTCCCACCATGAATTTAAAAAATGTCTCCTCTCTTCTCAGTCTCAGATTTATAGCAGAACATCTAATGTCTGGTTTGTGCATACACAATTAAAAAAATAAGAATTGCTGTTAGTAAACCATGTAATACCATGTGGGTGAGTTTGGGTGAGCATGAAAGCTCCAGTGAACTGTTCACCTCCACAGTAAATGTAGCAAACAATTCCCTCTAAGTTCACAAACTGAATGCTGTTTTCCCATGAAGAAAAACTCT
Organism: Anthoscopus minutus; assembly: GCA_013399455.1. Lineage (NCBI taxonomy): Eukaryota > Metazoa > Chordata > Aves > Passeriformes > Paridae > Anthoscopus > Anthoscopus minutus. The sequence continues at coordinate 20,275 of VWYI01002085.1, read as the reverse complement.
TTATCATTCAGCCTGAATGTGCCCATTAGGATGGCAAAGGAGTGTGGGTCTAAAAAAAAACTTTTTCTGGCATCTGTGGGAGAGGGATTCTGAGTTCCATGGCAGCTCAGGGTCCTCTTGGCCTCAGCCCCTGGATCCTCAGTGCTCCCAAGGATCTTTTTACCCTGCTCTAAAGCCAAATAATTCTGAATTATAAAGCCTGATAAGTTGTTTCAATTTACAACACTGAGCCTGAGATCTGAACCTAGGCTATGGTGGATGGTCTGTCTGAAAGAATTACTTTTCCCTCTAAGCTTCGAGGCAGTATCTGGGCTATTGATAGCAAATACTGATAGCACTTCTTGGAATCTGTGAAACACATCATGAAAACCAAGCTGAGGGACTGAGTGAAAGGATCATTGAGGACTGTTTTACAAACTAGGGACTAAAACATTTTACCTGTTTGTTGCATAAACACATGCCATCAGATGAATCAAGGCTATAAGACCTTGAAGCATGAAGAGTTCTCTAATTACAATCTTGACCTATCCAATGTAGATGCGGATTGCCTAATTATCTACATAAATGTTTAATTACTCTCTGAATCCTACTAAGCCACTGGCCTCAGTAAGACTGATGGCAATGATTCTCAAAGGTTACAACTTGCAATTAGATAGCAGTAGAGCACACTCCAGAGGAGAGGGACTGACAGCCAGCATCACATAACTGTTAGCTAACCAGCAAGAAATTTTAGTTTTTTACAACCAGAGAGGATAAAGGTCTGACTACATAATCCTTCTGGGTATTTTAAGCACAGATTCTTTTCTAACTATATATAATTTCTGTATATAGTGGTCATTGTCAAGTTGCTTTGTTTTTGAAAGGTTTGCCATTGTCAGGGTTTCTTTGTCAAGAAAGGACATGCCCTTGGTTTTCCGTTCAAAATGAGTAGGAGTAAAGGGCAGAAATGTCCCTGGATTCCTTGGTCAGAGGCACCTTGACCACCTTCTCTTGGGAAAGGTGCAATGACAAAGCAGAAATGTGCAGAGATAAAGCACAGATGAGTGGACATTTGTAAAATTAGAAAGAAACTTGAGCTAAAAAGCAAAGAATGGCTGCAGTTGTTGCTTGACTGATGGAACATTGCACAGACATCGCTACAAAAAGGACATGGCAGCTACTCTGATGGACAACAGGATTCTTTCAGGGGCAGCACTGGGGAATTCACAAGCAGCTAAAACCTAGCATTGCTGTCCTTAGGAAGTCCCTGTTGCCAGATTTGAGGTAGCTCAGATTTGCTTGGAGCAGGAGGTGCAGAGCTGGATCAGAGTGCTTTGTGCACTTGGAAGTGGTGGAGCAATGCACAGGAGGCTGTACAACTGCTGTCCCTTTCACCAACCCATCCAGCTCAGAGGGAGAGGGAGTAATGCAGGAGCACTTTTAGAAACACTGTCATCATCTGCTGATGACTGTCCACCAAAGCCCAGGGAATGACAAAACACACTCAGGTCATCTGGGACTAGGGCTTGTCACAGCTGTCTGCCTTTTAGCTTATAGATGCTGAAACTTGCCTGGCTCACCGAGCTCACCGAGTAGGCAGCAACACAGCTTCCCTCCTTGGAGCAACTCTTGTTACACTTCAGTCTACCAGCAGCCTGATGATTGAAACCACATTCACAGCATATCAAGGCACATCACAATTTCATATGGAAAGGAAGCAAATCATGCTTGAATGCCTATGTCTGTGCCTTGTGTCTTCCTTGCTGTGCTCTCCAATAAGCCAGAACTGAAAGAAACTGCTACATAAAATCAAGAAATAAAATCCTAATTTTATGACCAAAATAATTAAAAATAGTAGTCAAGGAAAAGCTTGTGAGAGATAAGCATTAGCACTGTGAACAGATATTTCTGTGGAATAACTCTACCTTCTATCTTTTCTGAGCACTTGGACAGCCATTGCTCTGAATGCTGTTGCAAAACAGCTTGGCTCTTGGAGCAGCATGGTTTAGCTGTTGCTTGCCATTGTCCTTAAGCCTCCTGCTGTTTTTCTAAGCCTCATTGTAGGCCAACAGCACATTTGTTTCATTTCTAATTCTTGCACGATAAATATACGAAACAGACATCCAGTTCTTGTACTTAAGGGAATGAAGGGCTGGGTATAAAAGGTCACTGTCTGAAGGTATTACTCTGTAGATTAATATTCAAGTACACTTTTCCTTTGCATCATTAATTCCTGAGAAGCAAACTACACACATTTGGGGCTTGCTGCTTGAACCACTGACTAGTTCTCTTTGCAAAGTTGAAGGCTGAGCCCCCCAGGCCTGCCTGGCCACTATGTGTGCAGGTTGCAGTGAGCTGCAGCACACACAACACTGCAGGAGAGAGATGGCACTACACTTAGCCACCCTCCCTACTCAGGAACAGGCGGGCAGGAGGTATTGTAACTCAGCAAGGACTGTAGGAGTGGAACAGAGAGTAAATAGGTAATTTATATGTGCTGAGGACCCCTGCGGGAACTGGGAACAGGAGAGCAAGCTGTTACTCTGCATGTGCTGGCTGCTGAAGGCTTGCCACTGAACTTTCAGTTTTCACGTTTCTCCTTGCCTTTAGTGAGGACGCTGACCTGCAGCTCTGGGCCATATACCAAGTCTGACCACAGGGTAGGAAGCTCCCTTCTCCTGCCTTTCTCCCTGACACATGGCAGCTGTATTTGTTCCCATTTCACCCAGGCCTTCCAAATGTGAAAAACATTAGCGATATGGAGAGGCCAAACAGAGTCCTTAAGAGAGAGATGAACACGGGAGGTGCAGATAGAAGCAGCAAGAGACCACAGACTCCAGAATACCTCATTAATACATCTTTCATTGTTTCAGTTTAAAAACGGGCACAGTAGGCATCATGATTTTGTTCCCATCACATTTCACCATTAGAATAAGGGCAGCTTTGGAGAAGATGAGTGGAAAATTACTTAAAGAGTCAGTGATAAACTAACATATTCAAAATCTTCTGTTGTTCAAGACTCAGAAACATTCTCCCTGCAAATCTGTTTGAAGATCTAGCTCAGAAGCAAAGACTCTAATGATAATTAGACATCTAACTCTTGTGGGGGGTCAAAGAACAGACCTGTTGTATCAATCCTGAATGCAGTTTTACTAGCCCATTATTTTGCTTTGGTGTTTTATCATGTTGCCTGAGGGTTTGTACTTGGTCATTCATTCTTCTATTTCTTGACCTCCTAAAATGAAATGCAGAACACATGTAAAAAACGTAACAAATGTAAAAAATGAAATGGTGAATCATTAGGCATAGCTGGAAATTTAGCAGGGGAAACTTTCATAAAATGTCACTGATTCAAAAGTATATCAAACACTTTCTGTACCAAAGAGTCAGTATTCCTCATGAAAAATCAGCCTCTTCTTCCCTCTTTCAAAACAGACAGAACAGTATAGATTATGGCTGAGAAACACTTTAGAGACTTGGGTTCTTTCCAACTGGAAAAACGAAAAATTTATTCATGTGTAACAAGGAAAAAGGAACCAGGAAGACTGTATTACATGAAGGTTATTTTAAGTTCACCCTTGCGCTACTCCTAACTAGTTAGTTAAGTTTTAGAACTCCAAAGACTTCAAACAATGAAGTTTGTCCTCTGAGCACCTGGTAGTCTGGGGCTTACAAACTTCTAGATGAGATTTTCAAAGTAGCAGGACAAATTTGAATGCCTAGTTTGCTTACTTCAAGATCTACTGAAGTAAGAAGGTATTAAAAGACTTGTCCTAAGTGTTTGAAGCCAGACACTCATACTATATTAAATTCCATTATCATAGTAACAGTAGTCCTAAGCTTATTGATTTCTATTTTTCTTTTCCTAATCAAGTCATTTTTTATTTAGAAAGTTAATGATGGATTTGTAACTGATATTCTCAACAAGAATGTTTTGCCCTTATAGCCAGTACACTGACACACATACACACACGTGCTCTTTGGTTTCATGGTAGCTGCTCCTTAAAAGGCAGTCCACACAGGTAGCTCTCACTCCTTGAGCATGCCAAATGTAGGAGCTGCAAACATCCTGGGGAATGGAGCAATCACTAGGACTTTCCTGGCTTACTGACAGCACTCAAAAAAATGAGACTATTATGATGGACAGAAAAAGGCACTTGTATTACAGATATTTTGGATTTTGTAGGCTTAAGGGGTTTGCATGGTATAGAAGTGCTGGATTACTGAATACTTGATCACCTGAAGCTTCAGGTAACAAGTGATATGTTTATGTCTGTGATATGTATCAATGAGCAAATTGCAATTTACTAATGAGGGATGATGTTTTACAAAACTTGAGCCTTAACCTAGTTTCTCAGCTTTGCCTCTTTATCATCTGTAATTAGATTCCTCTTACTCCTTTTATCCGCAATCCAGACTTCTTTTTGTATCTAGGAAATCAAAATCACAGTATCACTTAAATACCTAGGAGATCATCTGATCCAAGCTCAAAGAAACTTAACATTATGAAGTGCATTGTCTGCTCGGCGTCTTCAATCATGTGTAAGGTTTCGTCCAAGTTGTTATGTAAATATGCAATGTCCATATTCTCTGACTTTAAGAAATTGGAAGGACAAATCTTTTGACCAGCATGCTCAATTTTTTTCACAGAAACCCTTAAGGAATAGGGATGGTGAATTTGTCTTAGTCTGACATTATCATTCCATATGGCTCAACCAGCAAGAAGTATTGCAGGTTCCTTTAATTCTGACACTGGTATTATCTTTGAAGAAGAACATCCTGCGGTGAAGTGTTGCACTTTGTTCTGCCTGATATAAATAACTATATTAGGTTAATATGATTAAGGCTAATGAGACTCTGAACCTCATCCAAAAATTCTGTCATTAAAGCACATTTACTACTGACGAATTAATTAGTGAAATACAAATCACCTTTTAAGCAGGACGCCTGCCAGGGTTATTCCAAAAATGCCAACATCCAAGCATTTTCTCTGTGGTTGCCTCAGCTTATATATCCAAGAAGGGTATAGAGGAACAAATATGCTGCTGATGTATGCTCTGGCACTGAACCTCAGAACCCAGAAAACATAATTTAGCACAGGGAAGGAAAAGGGTAGGGGGGGTATTTAGCAGCATCTTTAGCTCAGGGGATTGCTACATGCCATTCTTCCCGTTTACACCCTATTCTTAGCTATATTTAGGGGCAAAAAGGGGAGGAATATTTGGCACAATTTTGTGAACAGTAGCATATAGTTCTAGATGCATTCACAGAACTATAGATCATGACAGATTTTCTCACAAGACATTTGTGGACAGTTCACAAACTTACAAGAAAACCGTAAGAATCACTATTAGAGCCCTGGAAACAGGGTTAGCCTCACTTCTCTGACTTTTAAATAGGTTCCAATTCCTTTCTAATTTACTTAAGTTCAATTGAAATTGAGAGACCAATCAAATTCAAGCTGACATGAACCAAAATTATTACCTAGTCAGGCTTCTCTTGATATCACTGTGTCCATGACATCAACTGTCTGGTCATTTTTCAAAATACCTGTAGGTCCTTTTTCAGCTCAGGCATCCAGTCTTGATCCTCTATACCTCTGTTGGAGTCTGTGAAAACCCAGGAAGAAGACTGCAGGAAAACCCTTCTTTTTCAGGGAGAGAAAAGCACTGCCCTCTTTTCAGTTCTATGTAAATATAGCTAGAAAATTCTCTGTTTCCCCTATAACTATTGGTTTATATTTGCTGTATTAGTTCACCTATTCCTAATCACCCTTCCTCATTGGACCCTTTCCCTCAGACTCCTCCCCTATCTTCATTTATATTAGTTGCTGTAACACCCTGGACCCTGCCTTTTGTGTACATCCCCATATGCTGTTTAGATTATATGTCTGTTGTTTTACTATTAAAGTTCATTATTTTCAAGTCACACAATTGAGCTTGCCCTTCCATTATTTTGCCACTTTGTCCCCAGCTGGTTGGGTCTCAAGGTCACAGTTCTCTGCTGGAACAAGCGGTGCCCGAACAGTGACCCTCATATTGAGGAACATGTCAGGACCAGCTCAGCAGCGGAAGCTGTCCCATAGGCCAACCCTCTCCTGTGTGGAAACCTGGCTCAGCTGGATACCTTGAATGAACTTTGGAGGGCGAATCCTCTTGGGAAGATCTGTGAAGTCAGGTAAGGAGAAGAGGGGATAGTTCACCCATCATCCTTATAATCGATACCTTTCCAAAATCTCAAGATGGGAGTGAAACTATCAACAGTAGAGAAGGACATTTATTGTCAGTTGAAGTTAAAATTGGCATCCCAGGACAAAAAAAATTGAAAAACAAGACATGATTAGATGGGCACTAATTATGGAGATGCTGAACTCAGAAAATTAAAAATTGGCTAATTCAGGACTTCCTGGGATTGCCACCACTTCTTCCTGTTCCCCTCATTCACTGGACTTTACCAGAGGTAGACACAGGGTTGAACTTCAAGATGCATATACCCACAATGGTTTGGAGCAAATAAGGGTTCAGCTGATGGATCCATCACCCTGTGTCCACCTCTGCCTCCTCTACTCGGGGCCCAAGATGGCAGTGTACAGGCCATCTTGGATTCATCCCACTCTGTCCTACCCATTCCTCTGTGTTCTCCTCACCCTTCCTTCACAACTTTCTCTCCTGATACCGGAAATGTGACTGGCAGGCATCCTGGAACTGCTGATGATGATTATCATCTAAAGTCTAATCCAGTGGCCAGTCACCCTCAGAACCACACCCCCTCAGCCCTGCCTCTTCTGTTCCAGAGCACGCCCTGTCCAACTCGGACCACCCTCTTCCTGATGTCACCGGAATAACCCAAGCGGCCACACTCTTCCAATGACAATGTAACGCAGCCCACCTGGGTTCTGGAAGGGCCTGCCCACAAAATGGTGGCGCCCAGTTTACTGGCACTGAGGCAATGTTAATTTCACTATGTTTAGATACGTGTGCTGTTATGTTTTATTCCATGGTATTTTGTTGAAGTTCTATTAAATTAATTTTGTTGAGCTTAATTTCTGTTAAGTGTCACTGAGTTGAGACAAAGTCAAATTTAACTGTTCTTCATTTTAAGGTATTTCGTGTTCTATTCCAGTTTTGTTAAGATCAATTTATGTTTAGTATTGATAATGTTAACTTTCAGTATTCTTAAGTGTGCTTTTTGTTCTACTGAGGTGATAATTGGGCTGCGTTCTATTAATTTGAAATCCCTTTAGGGCTGAGTTCTGTTGAGTTCATTTTGTTATACTTTATTTCTGTCAAAATTAATTTCCACCAAATTTTAGCATTGTTTAATCTGAACTATTTTAGATTTTGTTAAATATTACTTGTCTAAATTGCAAGATATATAGTTGCTTTCTTTTAAGAGATAAGAAAGAGTGAGTGATGGTTTTACATTACGACTTGTTATCTTGTAAAATAGGATTGTAAGTTGTTTAGTTAATGTTTTCATTTGTTTTCATTTTACTTGTGTCTATTACCTGATCTGAATTATTCTTGGTTGCTGTAATTTTCTGGTTTCACTACATAAATTGTTTTGTTTAGAGGTTCCCTTCATGTTCATAGTGAGAGTTATGCATGCTGTTTTTAAAACAAAAATTAGCTATTAGCTCCTAAAGAATCTTTGATTTGATAAATTTTGTTGATTGTAATTGGTCTTCTATGCATCTTCTACTCAATTTCATCATTGTTTTGTTTTCTATCAGAGTCTCTGTCATATTTTTCACTTTGAGAGCCCTTGTTTGTTTCTTCTTTAGATTCATTTCCTTTGTCAGAGATGTCCTCCTCCTCTTCCTGCACAATGACTTCCCCATTAGCTTGTTTTTGCTTCTGCTGTTTCTTTAGTTACAATGAAAATACGATGAGTTTCTTTTTCAACGGCTTCTAGATCTTTGATTTTGAAGTTTTCTTAGTCCTTTATTCTTTTGTTGCCATCCGTTGCTCTTAACTTTTCTGGCATCTCCTTGCCCACCTTCTGGTAGTTGCTCTTCTGCTGCACATACATAGACTATTCCTTTTCAAACACTTCTGCCGTAATGCTGCTTCTGCCAGGAATTGATTGAGTGTCCCCGCCACGTAAAGCAATTCTGCTGGCAACATCTTACCTCAGTGAGTGTTTACCAAGTGCCACCTCTACCCTCTCTGTGAAGCAATCTTATTAGTAGGAGCAACTAAAAGTAACACCTACACTTCTTGCCTGCTGTTCAGGCCTTCTCCTGCAATACTAATCAACAATCTTGTAGCCCCCCAGCCTTCATTAAAAAAGAGTAGCTTGATTTAACAGTATTAATTTAAGTCTTGTAAGTTATCAATTATTTTTTTATCATGTTTCTATTCAAATACATCAGTAGTTTTTAATAAGTAAAGTTGTATTAAAATATCGCTATTATTATTTAGCTTGTTAATTTAATTTTTACAAATTATTAATATCCGTCTTTATTTTCATATATACATGAATGTGAACAGTTCTCAGTTAAAGTTATAAAAAAAATGATGTGATAATGAGAATGAAAAAACAGGTGACAGAATGTGTGGGCTGTTTGATGGTGAGACAAGGAGTGGTAGCATAGAATACTTAGAAGGCTGTTGGAGGGATGAGAAAGAGTGGAGAAATGAGGAAAAAGAAAAGGGAGACAGCAAGAGAGTGAGTGAAAAAGAAATAGTTTACCCAGAATAAAGGGTACTAATTTGAGAGCAAAGAAATTAAAGAGAAGGCTTTAGTTATGTGTTACACTAATCATTATGTTAAACTTACTTCCTTAGCTGTACCTTTTATTCTTCACATATGTCAGAATTAATTTGTTGTGTATATCCCTTTCACATTTAATTGGTGGCATGAATTCTGTTTTGCAAAGGAGGGGCAGCAAGGATGAGTAAGGCAGCAATTCAAGCCAAACTAAAGCTGAGCTGCACTCACCTACTGCGCTGTGTTTCTTGGTCTGGAGGCCCTGACAAACGGTTCCTGGGTGCCTAGCAGAGCAGAAGAGAGGAAGGCAGAGACCACAAAGAGAGAAAGCCAAAGACTTATTAAAGAGACTTTTCAAATAAGAGTCTTTATTAATTTTATAATTGTTGTTATGTTAATAGTGTTTTATTCTTCTTTGTTATGTCTCCAGGAATCCCTCTATAAGTTACCCAACAGGTATTAAGTGATTTAAGTTGTTATTGTTATAGTTCTTTTACCCTGATTGATAATATTTGTTCTGTTTCATGTTATTATTTGTTGTATCAAGATTAAATGTTGAAAGTTGTGTTCACTTCTAAAAAAATAAAAGCGAGGAGATGCAGGAATCTCTGAAATTTCTGGCAGAAGGCTGTGGGAAAACGCTTCTTATCAGGGAGAGAAAAACAGTACCCACAATGCCCTCTGTGCAGTTCTATGTAAATATAGCTAGAAAATTCTCTGTTTCCCCTATAACTATTGGCTTTTTTTTTCCGCATTAGTTTACATATTCCTAATCGCCCTTCCTCACTGGACCCTTTCCCTCAGACTCCTTCCCTATCCCAGTTTATATAAGTTGTAACACCCTGGACCCTACCTTTTGTGTGCATCCCCATATGCTGTTTGGATTCTATGTTTGTTGTTTTACTATTAAAGTTCATTATTTTAGAGTCACACAATTGAGCTTGCCCTTCTATTATTTTGCCACTTTGTCCCCATCTGGTCTGGTCTCGAGGTTGTATCCCTGTGCTGAGACATGCCTCCTGTCAAATTGTTCTTAGAACTGGTACTGCTATTTTATTTTTCTATTAGAAATAACCCTGAGATTTTTTGAGTGCATCAGAGCATCGGAAAACTCAAGTTCTGAGTTTGATCCCTGTATGGGACATTCACCTAAGAGTTGTACTTCATGATTCTTGTGTGTGCCTTCCAACTCAGAATGCTCTGTGATCCCAATTATTTGTTTTCTGTTGATTCAGCTAAAGCTTACACAATTTGTACCTCTGCAAGAATACCAAGCTCAGTTCAGCAGGGAGACTAAGCCTGACCTGTACAAGCTCCCATAAGGGTTGCAAAAAGTTGAGTCATTAAAATACAGCCACTTCCATAATAGAGTTTTATGACCACTCTTTATTATTTTTTGGCATCTTAAAACTACCCTCCATGTGGCTGGCAAGTTTATCATGGAATGTGCATTTCCTAAGGATAACCATCCTGATTTTGTGTAGGCATCATGAGAAGCTGTATGGAGTTTGCTCAGACTGGTTTGATAATCTTTTGGTGCTTCCCAGGAGAATCTGGGAAAAATAGAAAGTGGACAAGTTTCAGCCTTATCAAGATGATCACATTCTCATAAAATATTGTTGATCTGACTAGCTTAAGAAAATCTTCAGAAGTCAGTTTGAAAAGTTTCCTTGTAAATATGTATCAGTTTCTGTTGAATTACTTAGTCAAGCTGTTATGTGGACATGTAAAACCTTTAATCCATTAGTATTAACCAAGTCCCATCTGCATTTTTTTGTCTGCTAAATGTTTGCTTTTGCTTAAACTATCAAGTACATTTAGTGGTATGGTAGATGGGCTAAAAGAGCTACGAGAGGCTTGATATTATATACCACAGTGCTTTTCAATTCATTGCATTAGGAAGCGGAGACCTGAGTCTGTTGTTGCTTTGTTTGGCATGAGTGAGCAGGCACATGACCCAGACATACCTCCAGCACATGTGGTGGCATTGCGTGGCATGGACAGGAGGCCAGGCCTGGGTGTGCAAGTGCCCGTGCTGTACGTGTGCTGTGTGATTGCACCAGGCAGTTGTGTGCTCACTGTACACAGTGTCATTGCATGTCTGCCCCGTGCAGGCTGCAAAAACTGCCTTTGTGGAGAAAACAGGCACTGGCCAATCTTGTAGTGCCGTCACCAGCCCATTTAGAAAGAGCAGTAGGATTACTCGTCTGTACCCAAACAGCTACAGCAGGATCACAGAGTATGCACCCAATTTACTGTCTAGCTGATCCACGGGGATGTGAAGGTACATCATCATCAGTCAGAAAGCACTTATGGGGACAGTGTGTCTTTGCAATGTCGTGTAGGTAATTAATTTACACTATAGGGCAGGGTCTGGACCAGTTACTGTCACCAGATGAATGCACTTCTTAAAATGAACTCTCTGGTTTGGCAGCGACTTTGGTCAGGGACTCAAAATCTCCATCATGTTATGAGTGACAATGTTTCTGTCTCTTTTTTGTTGTTATCTTTTGGATTACAAAGGCCAAATCTGAATATTTGAAATTTATATTTTATATTATATTTCCATGCTAGGAGTTACACAATCAAGAACTGCTTTAAAATACACATTCAAGTACAAAAAATAGTTTTGCATAAAATTTCATATGTACCTAGTAATGTATAAATTCAGCAATTGCATATGCAAATGGAGCTGTGATTAGCACTGAAAGATGTCTGGAATGTGTCTGATGCTAAATTTCTGGGCCAAGGAATTTTGAATTGGGCCGATGTTATTATTCTTCCAATTACATATATAATCAGTACCTGACAAATCTCATGTACAGAGTGTGTTTAACTGTGAGCTGTAGCTCCTATTCACTTCCTGCTGGAAGGTTATACCTCTCTGAAGCATTAGAAATGCTTTTATTTCTAATTCAACCATCTTTTTTATCCTTTCTTCTTTATTTCTGCTAGATTTTTTGCATAAGCCTTTTTTTTTTCAGTGTTTCTGTTTTACTTTATAAAACAAATTTTTACAAGAAAACAAAGTCCAGAGTTTCTGGACCTGAAGACCTATATTCAGACTTTTGTAATCAGATTTATGGTACCTAAACAAATACCTCATCATCAAAGTTGTTAAAAACCCATAATTATCCTCAACTTTAGTGTGTATCTTGTTTCCACAAATCAAGGGCTACAGAGGCTCGTTTTAAAAATATGCAGACCAGTGATGGTCTGTTTTTAAAAAATATGATCTTTTGTGGCTTGTCTGTAAAATTGGTGGCAAGTTTAGAATAGATCATTTCCAGGCCTATTTCTGATCCCTTCACTGCTAGAGACGGTTACAAAAACACAGGTAATCTTTTCACTGAAGTTCAGTCTTGTTTTAACAGGAAATTCATTAAACTGCTAGAGTTTAAGGTAGCTGTGCAGCTGGCCCATAGGCCAAACTTTTTATAATAGCACAAGAATCTACATATCCACAATCAGTCTGAGGTTGATTCCTTGGTAGGTGACTCCACAAATTCTTAAATATATAATTTATCATTGCTGAATTGTTCTAGCAATCTGCACCATTTGCTAGTTTTCGGGAAAAACTCTTTGTGTGTCAGTACTAAACAAAAGTTGGAGAAAGAAAATTACTAATGAGTACTGTTACAAAACACCAACCCACTGTGTAAACTTGCAAGGAAATGCAACTGCTTTTTTAATATTTTCTCACAATTATTAAAATGTATTTGTCTACGGAAAGAGACACTAAATGGTCACAGTAGACCACCCTAAAGGAATTATCCCTAGGTATGTATGCAGCTCATTACTGAGTTTTCCTTGCTCATTGTGCTAGCTTATTCCACCACATCCTCTGCATGCTGCTGTTCATTAAAGCTGTGGTCAGTCAGTTCTCTGTAAGGAGAGGGTTCAAGCATGCTTTTATCCAAAGCTTTGCAGAAGGAGGCATGGGAGCAGCATCAGAAAAGTTAAGACTTTCTAGCTTCCATGGCTGCTAGACATGGCAAGATGAAAGCCCACAGAAAATGCTACCTGAGACAATTATGTGAAGCTTGAGAAAGAAAAATTATTAATTTGACACCAGGAAATGCTTTAAAAAGAGACTTTTCCTGATGGTGTAAATTGAGGGGATAGAATCCATTAATAGATCTCTTGCTAATGAAAAAGACTTTGTATCTAGATCCCAAGATTTATTTTGTCACTGCTTTGACAGTCTGTGATGTCTATAAGTGCTTTTCTGATATTCTCATGTATTGAATGAAGCTGACGTTCATTAACTAGCTTTTGGCTTTTGAGTTTGCTTCCAGCTTAATTAATGTATTTAGGCAGTTAGGAGCTACATTTACATGAAAATGAGAGTATAACCAGCAGAGCATCTATTGATCTTTTCTTATGTGTATATATAGAGATACACTTTTAAATGAACATGGTCAGTGAAAAAAATCCAAGCAAAAGTTTCTATATTTATGATAAAATAAAGCGAACAAATAGATATAAAATACAAATCATTGAAGTCACTTGAAGAAATATGGTGATGATAGATGTTATGAGAAAAAGTTTTCCTTTGTTTTGTTTTTATGCCATTTGGATTAGACATTTCAATACTGTAATGCTTCTCCAGCTTGTAGTTAATTAGTTATGGTTGGTCAGAAGACACCAGAAAAACACTTTGTACAGTGTCACCATGTCATTCGAGGTAACATAGAGGCAAAATTTGCCAAAAGTTCTGCAATTAGCCTGCAAAGGCTGATAAACTTTCTCAGAAAGGGATTATGTGTCAGATACAGCGTGGAATTACAAAATTAAATTGCCATGGAGGGTGCACAGTGCAGCAATGTAGGAAAGGACTTGGAGCCCATGCCTGATGGTGACACACTGGTTTATGCGGATGTTTGTCACTAAAAGGGTTTTTAGAGTCTCTCACCAACAGGAGAAAAGAAATATATTAGAGAGACCACACACAGACCAAGCTGGCATAAGGAATAGGATCATTTTTCAAGTCTTTCTCCACATCTACTTTAGATTGTTCATACATCCATTTAATCAGTTTTTTTGTTGCCTTATATCAGTGAATAATTTGCTTTAATGAAGAGCTATTCAATGTCTAAAAATAAGCCAGTCTTGACAACTCTAAACTAAGGGACAATACTATAGAAGTTTTTTCAGAAAATGGGATGTTGTGTAAAATAAGGGATTTTTAAATGAATTAATCTTAAAATTAGGATCTACAGGCTCAAGCAATTTCACATTACAGACTTAAACTGCTATATAAACAATTTTTAAATCAAAATATGTACCTTGAATGGCATAAGACTTTTCTACATTCATACAGATGAAATGCATCTTTTGAAATAAATAATTTGGAGATAAATAATTTGGTGAAGACATTCTATAAAAAAATGAGCAAGAAAACATTTCTGTTTTGCTGATATGTAATAAAATTATCATGAAAAATTTATTCTGATTCTAGTTTTATAAAAGAGATTTGGCCCAAACCAATCCTGGTAAATCAGGTATCGGGGAAAGGCTTTATTGTCCTCAGAATGGCAGGGATTATTCACTTGCTGATTTATTTCCTTCTTCTCAGTCTCTCCCCCTTACCTGTATTTTCTGAGGCTGAACGATGCTGTGCTGACTAGTGAAAGCATAAGTTTTGGATGTGACGGTTTTGCTGCCTTGGCTGATTCCATGGATCTTTGCACAGGGGCCGTGAGGCCCCTGCAGCCGCCCAGCCCTTAAGGCACTTGATGCAGCAGAGGCAGTATGAAGGTGCAGTGTCCAGGCTGCCTCTGCTCTCAAAGTCAGCTGCTCTGTGAGGACCATCATGTCCTCACCTTCTCAGGTGGCTGTAGAAGTACAGAAGGGACTAAACAGTCCAAGGGCAGCTGTGATTTTGGTGACTATCTCTCCTGATTCTGCAGCACAACACCTCTATTGCAAAGAGGTCTCATTTCCAGGGTGTCTCAAAACAGTCAAGATTTTGGGGTCTGTCTCTTCTCCCAACAAGAGTAACCACTCATGATTCCAGATTCATATCACAAGTTAGGACACCTCCCACTTGCGTAACTTCAGCTGTGGGGTAAAGCTGTGAAAGTCATCTGTACAAATTGAGTTAGGAACCACTCAGGGAGACTTTGTGAGATATTCTGCCAATATTCTGATATTCTGTGACTCGTGTGATGGGAGGGGACACTCAGTGAAAGAGAAAACATCTTTGGTTTTTTGCTTACATGTTGAGACTCTTGGTTGTTAGAAATACAACACCTTTGCATAATAGATCAGTGGCTCTTCTGCTCTGCCATCACATGACCAGAAGGTTTCAGTAAAAGCTGTAATAAGAAAGGTTTAGAGACTTGTAACAAATACTTGAGCAAAGACATGAGACTGGAGAAAATGTTTTGGGCTTTTTTATACAGGGGCACAGAAAAAAAGATTTGGCTCATATTTCCTACTTATTTTTCAATAGCATTTGACACTTAAATCTAGATGCTGATCAGAGTTTCCATGACTAATGGTAACAGGCAAGGTGGTTTAATAATCCTAGGTGAGGAGAAAGTGCTATGACATAATAAGGATTTTTTAATATATAAATAACTGTCAGATTTATTTTCCTGCCATCTATTAAGTGTTTTGCAAGAGCCAAGCAAATATTTTGATAAATGTTAAAAATATATTTAAAATTAAACTACTAAATTCTCTTGATCCCACATAAAATCTTCTAAAACTCAGACTAAACAAGTACAATTTCATGATCACATGCCTGTAGATGTGATTGATGAGGTATGATGGTAGGTCACAGGAAGTAGAGATCAGTCATGCAGGTTCTTCATTTGGCAAGGCTACAGCTCTGATCTTAACTACAGAGAAGTTTAATGCTAACTTTCCCCCAAAAAAGAAGCCACAAGGGCAGCAGTTAACTTGGACAGGGATCTAGAACACCTTTAAAACAGGGCTGTGAAATTGTGTGTGAGTGCACAGAAAACACAGATATATATACACATTTACAGGGTTCAATGAAAATAATCACAGCAAAAACCCTGTCTGCTAGCTGGACAATAAAATTTAGTTTTCTTGCTTTCCCCTGAGTAAAAAAGTAATGTAATTTTTCTAAAAACTGTTTCATTAAAATCTAATGGTTTTACAGTTGAGAAAACAGAAAAAGGGTTACAGTTTCCTTAAGTCTTCAGTAGTTAATCTGTCCTTTGGGCCCCTGAAGAATCCTACCCCCTAGATTCCTGATGAGCTCATGATATCTTTATCCTGTTGGTGAAGTTTAGACCACGACATTAGGGAACACGGCATGAGCTTACTCAGGCTAATCAAGTCCTGAAATACCCATGAACTTCCCAAAGGTACAATGAGCAGAGACTACTGTTAGTCCTTAGGATATTGCCTACAGCCTGGCAGCCACATTTCCATAAAGGTTAGGGAGCAGCACTGTTTGGCTGGTGCTGGCTGATCTGTGCTGACGCTACCCTGTGGGCTCTCCTGGCAGCCACGGTGCTCCTGCCCATCTGCTCCCCTTCCCAGACAGGTCTCCCCACCTGCTACAGATGGGCAGGAGGCTGGTGGAAATACCAGCCCCAGCTGGTGTGCAGAAAGACAGAGAGCTACTTCAATCACCAAGCAACAACTCGCACCTTTAGCTGCAACACAGAGAGGAGAGTTATCTCTGGCCCCTTTCTCTTGCAGTGGATGGCAAGAACAGCAAGCCCATTCATGCTCAGGATAACTTGTCTCAACTGTCTATATTCCTGTTAGCTGTCTCTAACTTTCTAGAAATACTCAGTAGAAAGTGTAGCTGTGCTAACATAGGTGAAGAAGATTGTACTTGCATAGCTCCTGTACAGAGTGGCTTGTGCTGTTTCCTGCTCTTTGAGACCAAGGGTAGGCAGAGAGAAGAGGGTGGTTAGCAGAACTGAACTGTTCTGGACATACTTGGGAAGGAATTATGAAGTGCTCAACCAGGTCACAGATTGAGTCATAAGGTGCCGTTTTTTACTGGCACATCTCAAGGAGATTACACCATTTTCAGAAATACTTAGGCACTGGCATCTCTGATTTGTATCCTCAGTGGGCAAAAGGGGCTAACCACACTGGAAAGAACTTCAGTGTAAAACATGAGCTCTACAGAACCTCTGTAAGCTTAATCTCTGTTCCTTGGGTTTAGGAACTGTTCTGACTTAATTTGAATTTTTGTTTCACCAGACTAGCTTGAACAGTTTTTTATGATGGTGATGATGATGATAATGATAATAATTGTTTTCCAAAACCAAACACAACCTCGACCTTTTACTCCTCATCTCTTCCTCATTATATTGGGTCCATTAAAAAGAGCATTGCAGTAATTAATGTCAGAACAAGAGGTGAGATTTAGACACCTGCGCACTCCTATCAGCAAATAACTTCAGGCATGTTTTTAGTGCTCCACCACTGCCAGTTTACCTAGGAGCAGTTATGTCACTGTTTGATTAAAATACTCTCTTGTGGGAAAAAATAAAAAAAGAAGAAGAAAAGAGAGCATTTTCTGAAACTTTTCTGCAGCTTCACCCTCAGAATTAAGTCGTCTGTCTGACAAGCAGGATGTATCTCCTATCCCATCAATGAGCCAACCTTGTTTTTACCTCTCCTCTGTAGTCTAGCAGCATAAATTCATCATTATTAGCATGTAGGAGTTTGGTGTTTCCAGCAAGCAAGCAACAAGACAGTTGTCTCTACTTTATTCCAGGATTTTTGCTTTCGAATTTAATGTTGTACATTCGTTTCTTGAGCTCAAAGTACTCCTATAGCTGTTTCCTAAGAAACCACTTGATGGAAATGGGGCAATGTTTTCTGGTGTCTTTCTGCTAAGTCTCTGGTTTCAAAAATTAGGTTTTCTCCATTAAAAAGCTAAAGAAGAGATAAAAATAAAGGTCATCACAACAATTATAGCAGAAATTACAGCATCTTCCTGCATAAACAGCTATGGAACTTTCTGATTTTATTTTGCAACTTTATCTCTATTAGATGGAGCTTATGAATTAACGCCTATGTTCCTTGACTGCTGTTACCATTTATTATTCATGTTGCTCTTCTGCCTGGAGGCCCCAGTCAGTGACTAAAGTTATTTTCCTAAACCCTGCATAAGTCTGGAGTATAAAGACAGCCCCTAAGCTGACCTCAGAAGTCTAACAATTCAGAGTTTGGTCAAATACACCTTTTTCCACTTTTCTTGAGATTTTCTCCTTATGTTGTCTCATCTGTGTTCCCTTTAATAGCTAAATAGTAACTAATAATTAAAAAGGGGGAAACTACAGAAGCTCTGATGTGTCTGCTTTAACCCTGCACCGGCTCAGTTTGTTCCTAGTTAAATCTCTTCTACAGTCACAGAATTGCAGCCATGGAACAGTGTCATGCACTTTCATACAAGCCTGAAAGAAGAGCGGGTATCGTGGGCCCCCATACTACTTCTCTGTGATGGACAGAAAGAGAACACAAACCTCGTGTTTGAAGGTCTTTTGATCTCTTATATTTCTGGATTTGTTTCTGTGTTGACTTCAAATTCTGCACTGTGTGCTGAAAAGCAGGAACTCCTCATTATAAAAGCAGTGAAGTCTGGTCTCTATTTTTATTTTATTTGCAGGAAGAGCAAATGTTTGAAAAAAAAAAGTCTTTGAAATAGTCTATAACAGCTTAGCATGAACACCACTGTTATCATGTCAGGGAAAATAGAGTAACTTTAATTTCAACAGAAGATTATTAAGAACTGGACAGATTCTAATCTAAATTATATGGCATAGATACCAAGTAGTTATTTTTTTTACCTGATTTATTGTAGCACAACTGAACTCAAAGTAGGTCTTAGTATTTAATCTGCAGATTAATATTTTATTCATATTTAGAAATATTGCCAAAGTGACCCAAGATATTAATAGAAAGAGACCAACGCAATACAGAAGCAAGTTTTCCAAATCTCCCTCAGAGAAATCTACAGGCTGACTGCAGATTACTGCAACATATGAAACAGTAATAGCTTCAGATGCCTTGGATGAAATCCACAGAACAAATCTATATTAAAAGATTTGGGTCAAAAATATAACAAGTCCATACAGAGGTTTCTGAAGAGAAACGGCAGTTGCCTGTATGAATTCATATGAAACTTTTATAGTTGTAGTTATCCCAAAGAGCAAATCACAAGAACTGTTCTTGCAGTGATATACCTGGGGTGTCCTGGGATGGCCAAGATGAGCACATGAAGAATTATACCCCGTGTAGTACACTGTGACTTGGTTTTCCCTGTTTCACTAAAAGCTGCTTTTTCCTATCCCATTTTCAAAGGCAGAGGGGTGGTCATATATGCAACTGCTGTGTTTACAATATCACACCAAAACTAAGTTGAAGGTGAGCTCTGTGTTGGACAGTCAAGGACCCAAAATTCAGAAGTATCAATCTCTCACCTGTGTGGTCACTATAATAAATCTGTTTGTTGTGTACTCTTACAGTCTTACAGTACTTTCATTGGGTCCCCACATTGCTTGTGGCTAACTAGTACTCAGCTTACCAGCTTTTCCACACTGTCTTCCCTTTACTGTTGCTTTTGTATATTATCTTCCCTTCCCTGCATGGCTTGCAGGTCCTGTTGGGTGCATTCAGTGTAAAAGCCTTGCTCTGTTCTTAGGGTTGTTTACTTCTTCCTGGGCTTTTCTGAGACACAAATCAAAATTTCATGTCAGAACCAAAGGAAAACAGGTTTTGTGTTTTGACCTCAAATGATTGTGTGCCTGCCCTGCCAAATGCTGGGCTAGTAGGCCAGCTCCCCTGAATAACGTGTGTTGAAGTAGGCATTGTACGAGGAAAGGTGCAGAATCCACCCCATGAACAAGAGGTACCTAAGCTGAGCCAATGGCAGAAAAAGGAAGTCCTGCTTCTCTCTGGGGAGTAGAAGGCCCTAGTGAATAGGAGGACATGATATTTCCCTACAGACAGACTCTACACCTTCCAGGGCTTGTGGTCCATTCTTCTTGCTTTGGGTAAAGAAGCAGAATTCACTGTTTTCATTCGGAATGTAATCACTAATAGAAAAGGAGGTGATGTTCCTATATTTTTATTGGAAGCAATAGGAGTAAAAGGAGTGTTATCCATGCATAGTCTATTTCTTCTCCACCTAGGAGAAAAAAGGTGTCCCAGGAGGTTTACTAGTTTTCTCTGTGTTGGGAGAGATATTCTCTTCTCGGTTAATAAAAAATTAATTAAAAATAGCTGACATTAAGGGTCTGAAGACAAATGTTCATAATGGGAGACACTGAAAATATCATTTATAAACCTTGGCTACCCTTCTGCTGATAATCTTCTACAGCTTTCTCCTTCCTAGCCCTTCCACTCCCAGCATCTTCATTTTTCTAGTCTTGGTGAAAAATAAGTACTTTAGTTCCTCATGTATTTACAGAGATGTGATGCAGTGCCTCCTGTGCCTGGAGTGTTGGAATGGAAAAATACAAGGGAAGAACAAGCAGGGGAAATGAGGAGAGGGTGACACCCTCCGTGTCAGTGGCTGGATGGATCATGTGGAGTTCTGCCTGGGGATGGATGATGGGCCCGGATTAAAGGAATTGCA
>VWYI01002080.1:15247-56266 GCA_013399455.1 Anthoscopus minutus | reverse complement strand
TTTATCTCACAATGATTTTATGTTGCTTTAAGTGACCAGGTCAGGTAGGACCTTTCAAAAAGATGCAGATTGCTCTACTCCTGAAGAAAATTTTGTCAATATTAAGAATGTTACTATCTAGATATATTTCTAGATCTTGTGTAAAGCTTATAATGTGTGGGCTTGTGATAAAGCAGAGCATCCTAGTAAAAATGTGTTGTGGATTTCAAGGTATAAGAGGTTATAAACATCCTACCACTCTTTGCTAGGAAACCTAGTTTTGGTTATAATGCTGTTAAGCCAGAATGAAAATGAAAATAGCTGGAAGGAAACATTCAATTAGAACAAAACAATGAGAAAGTGTGCAAGAGTTTGTTATACCAGAAGGTTTTCATTGAAGTGTTTGCCTTATTTGAGTTCTTTATTAAGGCCTACATTTAAAAAGCACCTTTAAAAAATATCACCACTGCAAAAAAAACCCACCAAAAACAAAACAGCAAAACACAGATTTTCTTAGAAAAAGTTGAAAAGATGGTATTTTTCTTACATTCAGAATACTTAAGGAGTTCATTTGTATTATCTCAGAATAAAAGAAATGGAGGCTGCCTTAGTCAGACCATAATTAAGAATGAACAACGTGGTTTTAATGCTTGGCCATGTTTTAAAAGGTTGGTTAAATTTGTTTTGTTGCTTTGATGATTGTTTGGGGTTTTTTACCCTGTCAGTTTTCAGCCTATAGCTTAACTAAGTCATTGAGGGATTCTTCCCCATACTATTTATCTTTGCTAATAATAAACTGAGCTACCACAAAAAGTGTTGGTGACTTTGTTGGGTTGCTAGGATTTCTAGCTGATGGTTGATAGTCATTGTGCTAATGTGTGCTGTAGGAGTTAGAGAAGCCGGTTAGCAGTTGTAGTTGTAGGCAATTGCAGTTGCAGATGCGTGAGACTCTTTAGGGATTCTACAGGCTCTCTAGTCACACCTGGCTAGTTCAGGGAAAAGACAGTTAATTAACAAGGACAGAGCTCTGTTAAAGGCTCCAGCTTCAGCCTACAACGTGCTCAGAGACAGTGGGAAGGAGGGGTTGAGCATGTGAGCGTGGGAGGGTGAGGAGAAGGAAGAGATAGGAAAAGGCCAGAGAGGGCCAGCAAAACGAGAGGGATTAAGAGAGGGATAAAAAGAGGGACAAAGAGTTAAGAGAGTTTGAGAATTAAGAGAGAGCAAAGGATTAAGAGAGAGAGGTTCTTCTTACAATACATTGTATTTTTTTCTATAATGAATATTCTAGTTTACACTANTTCTTACAATACATTGTATTTTTTTCTATAATGAATATTCTAGTTTACACTAACCAACCAACATATAACATGAAAACCAGGGGTTTTACATACAGCCAATAGGAGTGACTCTATTATCCTATCTGAATTCACACTCCTCAGATTCTTCCTTGCCTGGCCAGGCTTTTGCCAGTCAACATCAGTGGTAAAACTGACTTTTATTTCTACTTTGATCTTTGGATTCTCTATCAGCAAAAAGGTTTTGTTGAATCCAGAGGATTCTCTTATAGCTGGCTAGACTGTTCTTCTTGAGTTATATAGTAACTGACAAAGCTAACTTTCATTTCTACTTTGATTATGAGTTTCATATATTCAGAATCTTTTGCTGAGCTTTCATGCTTACAGGGTTTCTCAATTTTAGCTTCTCCAACAGTGTGCCCAGCTAGATAATAGTTGGAATCCTTCTGAAAATAGCTGGAAGCACTTCTGAAAATCGGGTCCAAACATGGCATTTAGGCACTTCTCATGATGGTAAATTAGGAGGGGCAGGTGCTGATCTCTTCATTCTTGTGAGCAGTGCCAGACCTAAAACAACAAGAAACTGAGCCAGGGAAGGTTTAAGTTGAATAACAGGAAAAGGTTTTTTGCCTGGAGTGAGACTGGGTGCTGGAACAGGCTTTCCGGGGAAGTGGTAGCAGCACCAAGCCTGAGGGTTCAAGGAGCATTTAGACAATGCTCTCAGGCATATGGTGTGATTCCTGGAGTGTCCTGTCCTGGGCCAGGAATTGGAAGACTTGATGATCTTTGTGGGTCCTTTCCAAGCCAGCATATTCTATGTTTCTCCGATTCTGTAGTCTTGAACATCACAATTTTGTGGAATACAATGAGTTGTCCCAGAAGTAGAATGGGCAGATTCTGCTTGTTATTGTAGGTGTTACAGAGTGCCAGGCCTAATTTCCTATACAGTTTGACATCAATAGTTGATGTTCCAAGTGTTGTGTATACCACCACATGTAGGAGTGTTCAAGTCAGAGAAAAGGTTTTAGGACACAGGGACTGAGGATAATATTTTCAGTATTTCGGTATCACCTTGTATTTGGTATCTCTTGATCTCTTGATTGTGAGACCTGAAATGTGATGAGCTCTGTATACTATTAGACTTGGTCAATAAAGTAGTCTGAATCCACCAAAAGAAAAAGATTTGAAGAAAATGTCACTCTAGGAAATAAATTATGGCTGGAACAGTTGGTACAATTAATATTAGTAATGTGCCTAATTAATTATATTTTGAAGAATGACATTTTACTGGATTAAAGTATTGGACTTGTGATCTGATCATTCAAACAATCTGATCTCAGATCAAGTTTGTGCTTGTCTGTACTCAGTTTATTGTATGTCCAGTATTGAAGGAAATGGTTTTAAAAATACTGAGATAAAAAATTGGTACAAAAGAAAAAAAATGAGGTGAAGTCAAAGGTTATACATTTTTTTTATGCATTTCCATTACTAAAATATTTGTAGCTTCTTTGTGCTGGTTCTCAACAATGAGACATATCAAGAAAACAGATTAGTCCTATTATCGTCCAGTGAAAACTAACTGGTTTCATAGTTTTGGAGCAGATAAGCTTCTGTTGCTGAAAGGCAAGTTCCCAGCATATGTCCAAACAATCAGGTTTGGTGTAATTTTATTTTCTACAGTATATCCATATCTTTTAAAGCAGTAGTATGGATCATAGATAGATATATCTCTGAAGGCACAAATTCCAGCAGGACTTTTAAAACAGCCCTTCCACAGATACTCTCCCTATTTTTCTGATTGGTTAGTATCCTCCAGAGATGCCATCTCCATGAGAGGAGTAATACAGTAATATTCAGCATTGTCAAACTCATTACACTGGTATGTTAGTGAAATCAAGTATCAGATTTTCATTTAGTCTCAATAAAGAAAAGCTATGTCAGTAAGGCCATGGACATTTTCCTGCCCTAAGAAAGGGTCTTATAATCTGAAAGCCTTTTATGGGGCTGCCAATTGTCACTTATATTTATACTGTCTCTCAAGTTTTCATTATGTCTTGTGTTTTATTAATACAGAACGTACGGAATAACACAGGAAAAAGAATATAGGCAAAACTACAACAATGCAGAATGACAGCAGAAAAATCTGGTACCTTACATACCAACTTTTACTGGTATGTGAGCCAGCGAGGACTGTACTTAATAGTAAATTCTCTACCTTAGTGCACTTTTGGCATACTACTAAGTTATTTGAAAACTGTTTACAAATGTTGTATTCACAATTTAAATGTGTTTTGGAAAGCCTTACAGTTGAGTATGGCATATTTGGAATATGCATGGAAATGCTGATCTTATGAAATATATTGTTAATTGAAAACTTGGTTGTATCTGTATCTTATAAAGTGAGGTTCTGTGTTCAGCCTACCGTCCACAAGCTATTTGTTGAAAAATCGGGACAATTCAGTTTGTCATAAAGGGTGGATAAGTGCTGCAGTAGTTTGCTCTAGGATACAATAGTAAAAACTATCATTTGAAACTTAAGGGTATATAGAATATGTAACAAGAATGGGGGATGAGTGATAAGTCTGTTTCTCTACAGCCCTTTTATCTTTCCTCACTGGGCACTTTTTTAATAATTTGACAACATTTTTTTTGTTCACATCCTTCCTTATTGTATGTCGAAATGTTATTGGATAGGTTAAGACAGAATTGAGGATATACTGAGGGAAAGTGCCTTGTTAAAAAGTTCTTGAATTTAGATTGTTTTCAGGCAAGTTTGATAAAACTTCTCCAGGAAAGTTAATTTTTAATGCTTACTGCTTGTGAGTCAGGTAGATAGTGTTTTTGTGATATCTTAGATGTAGATTATAGCCAAGAACAAATCCTGTAACATGGTGCTGGTAAAAAATGGCCACAGACAATCAACATCAAACACTGAAAGGTATCCAAGGTGCTTCATGGTGTCAGTTCAGAGAAACTGTGGACTGAAACCAAAGTGCTATCTGTCCTTAAAGTTGCCTGCTGCTTTGTATAAAACCAGGATTTCAGTTGTTCCTTATTTTGATAAGCTGCACCTTCCAGGTTAGTATTTCCTTTTCAAAATGCACCTACTGAGGTTTTGAAGGGAATTTCAGCTAAGCAACTTCGTCTCTGTTTTTATAAATTTGCACCAAAAGGCATTGCTGTTATCAGAGGAATTAAACATACCTTTGCGCAGAGTTATGGAGATAATTCCCTATTTTTCTGCAGTGCTTTTTGCCTTCAACCTAGTGTGGTGTATGATGGAGCAGAATACTGGACCTTGGAGGGAAGTCTCTTCAGTGTTACTCCATCCTGCCTTCCATGTTGTAAGGAGGTATCCTTTGAGTCCAGTGGCAAGAGGTCAAGAAGCAGATTTCCAGCTGCATTTAACATCCTGGTTAATGCATGTGTGGGGGAAAGTTAGAGGGTAGGAACCTTTGTTCAAAATGTGTATGAAGCATCTGGTAGAATGCAGATTCAGTCTCTAAAATGTAGATTGGTCAAAACTGGAGACTTGAGAAGTGAAGAGTGGGTTAAGAAAGACGAGATAAAAACAGGGGCAGAGTCTAGATAAGAGTAGAAGAGGTGAGTAAGGCAGAGGAGTCAGAGAGCTGTGTTCTTTCCTTACAGCTGGAGGATCAAAGACAAAAGAATGAGAATACCCATTTATCCTGGCTACTCAGTCTGAGAAATCTCAGAGTAATTACTGAAGAGATCTTACTGGATTCATTTGCTGCTTTGAACAGTCATCACATCTGTGCCTGAGTTTCTGATCTGGTTATTAGAATCCCTGCAAGTATGGAAGGCTGTACAGAAAAATAAGAGGCAAAGCATACCTGACAGGAATTCAAATTAATCTTTATTAATTCTGCATTAATTCTGCATTAATCAGCAGAACAATTCCACAGGTACAATTCCACTGGATTGCCTTCAGAAATTACAAGCATTATTTTCCTAATGCACATTTTGCAAATTATGAAATCTATTGGTCCTGCAAACAACTGTGTCTCTCCACATAAGCATGACTTAGCCCTCGAGCAGTTGGTCATGAATGGTCATGAAACAGAAGTTGTGTAACAATGTGTTTGTATAAGGAATAAATCAAAATGAAGCCAGTTGAAGGTGTTCCAGAACTCCAGATAAACCTTTTCTTCATGTATGTTTTTCACTAGTGAAAAAAAGCTTATCTTATTGCTTTCTTGAGGGACAAAAAATAAGTTTGATGTTGAGTTTCAAAGAAATATTTCAAAGAACTGTTGCAGTTAGGCAGGGTAACTTTTCCCCCTTCACCACCCCTACCTTCTGCTTCTCATCATCTGACCTTGTGGAGGCAACTTTGGATTATGTCTTGAGCAGCCAATCTTCTGATATCTTTCTCCTTCTCAGCTGCCTAAATTTAAATTCCACTAAAATCATTATACACTGTAATTTGACAAAATAAAGCTCTCACCTCATGCTCTCAGTACTTCCTTGCTTTGGCAAGTCCTGATCCCCTTTCAGTGCAGATATGGGAATAGTTACTAAAGCTCCCAGCCAAACCCATATCCCAGCTACTTTATCTGTCCATAACAAATGATGAAGTTATTTTTCTATTAAGATAGCTTTGTTTGGGTTCTGGGTTTTAATAAGAGCATAGTTATGCTATGCAATCTTAAGAAACTGATTTTCAATAGAAATGTATTGGTGGAACTTACAGACTTCCCAGTAGTCATAGCTTTCAAAGATATACTCCTGTTGACAGTAGTAGTTTCTGCAGCAGAGTAAAAGCAGATCCTGTGTCTTGCCATGATTTATCTTGATAAAAAAAAGATGAATTTTGTTGTATTTTGCTGTAGTGTTTGATATAGCAAATTTAAAACTTACCCATTCACTTAGAAAACAATTTGGGGGTGGTTTTTTTTCTGTTTTTTTCCCCTAACTTTAGAAATTGGCTATTGACTAGAAATGTTCTATTGCTTTTAATTATTAGGTATTCTCTCCTTGCTCATATGAGGTAATTGGTCCTGATTATCCTTTGTGTTGTCCGTATACTTTTCAGTTGGATAGATGTGAACTTCTTGATGGTGCTGCTACAATTGTGATTGTTCTGTAGTGCAAACTGAGCTATGCATTCTTTGATACTCAAGTATTTCAACTACTGGAAGTGCACAGGAAGTATTACTAGTATTAACTGAATTCCTCAGATGGCGTGAATGGACACAGTTCTATTTCCCTTGCATCTCAGAACTGGATAGCAGCGTACTTTGAATGGCTAATTTTAGATGCTTTCGAGGCACGTTGCCACTTCAGCTGTTAAGGAATATTTTACAGACTTTAATATGTTAAACTTAAAGGGGCTTTTAAATCCCTTGTGCTTTCAGCTCATAGATGTATTCTCAGCTATTGCTAATTTTGAATAAATACTGTGCCTCCTGCTGACTTTCTTTTACCCCGCCTATTTTTACCTTGTTCTCCACCCTGCTTGTTTGTAAAAAGAAATGATGAAAAAAAAAACCAAAATACAAATGAACAAGAACAACAACAAAAAACCACCAAAACTTTTGCACACATCAACTCAGTGCTTCTTCATTCTCTATAGAGCAATATAGCCAAACTCCTCAGGTGCAGAAAAGGAAAATTTAGTACAAATGTTGCATTTATATTGTTATCTTAAGTAGATGGAGATTAAATAGTTGTATTTTCTTTTAATTTAAATCTATTTTCTGCATTTTTTCTTGAAAGTCTTCAACATAAATGTTATCACAAACATGGCTGTGAGTGCAGCTACAACAGAAGTCACTTTGAACTGAGTACAGTGTGAAGTATGCCTAATTTCAAATATCCTATGGAAGTTAACTTAAATATTCCCCATATAGCTACTGACTTTTTTGACTGTATTCATGAATGGCTAGCAGGAGTCAATGGCCAACCTGAAAGGAATATCTGTAGCTTAGATAAGAATGCTTTCTTCAAAGCTTATCAGAGAAAGCATTAAAAAAAATTATAGTAGTTGGTAAAAAAGTTTTTGTGTCATGAGGACTTCAACAAGCTTCACAGCAATGACATTCCACCCCCCACCACTGAATTCACAGTTTCAAGAGGATTAACTTGATAGTAGGTTCTGTGGATTCTGGCCAGTATTTCCAGTCTCCCTTCTGAGTTTGAGCAGTGCTCTCCAAACCCTTTTGTTCATGAACACCTATCAATAAAACATTTTTGAGTATGCAATAACCACAATATGTGGTTATTTATTTTTTATTGCATTAATGTACTACTATATTAATATATTAATAACCTTATAAACCATTAAAACCACAGAAATTAAAAAAGTATGAGATAAAATTGAAGTAAACACCATTTAAAAAGAGCTTCTTTTATGTATTAATGGTAAACCAATATTTTTTTCCTGCACTCCAGTGACTTGTCTTGTTCAATGCCTGGTGTATGTGTACCCTGCTTTGGAGAGTGCTAGGATGGAGGACTAATAATCTCACAATGGTAATAACTTTTCTGCTGAGGAATATGATTGAAACCTTGAAGAAGCAGTCCTGCTTTAGGTCAGGCCCTGCAAGACAGGAGTCTGAGACAGTAGTGTTGGCAGGATAAGTAAAGGAGCTGTAGATGGGCAGGTGAGAATTTCCCCATCACCTAAATCATCTCAGGGCTGCAGTCTTCCTTTCTAGTATCAGGCACACAGTGTAGGTAATGCAGCAGCAGCAGCAGCCACATCAAAGTTGTAGTTTTCTTCTTCTTCCCCTTCTTTCCCTGTCTTTTTCTGCCATTCTCACAGTATGAAAGAGAGACATCGTTAATAGTTTCATTTTTGGCCTGGGCTTATGGGTACATAATAATGTATACAACATAATAATAATGTGTACAACAGTTATCTTTACAGTAGGTTTAGGTCACACTTTGCATGTAGCTCCAATATTTAAGGGACTTTTCAGTTAAAAGCAGGCATTGACTTGTATTGGGATAAGTTCCCTTCTGTAAGCTGAAGCATGTATAGTAAGGGTGCTATTATGCCATTCCTTTTCACTTTTATATCACTCACGAAGAAATTTGTTTATTCTAAAAATCCGTTGTAAGTACTATTTAAATCTAAATCCATTTCAACCACTTCAAGCTAACACAATAACAGTGTATCAGCAACATTGATCTAGCAGTGTTAGTCTATATGGAACCACTTTTAGTCAGAACATCAGACTAATAGAGAACATTACAAGAATTTTTTTATTACACTCATGGTACCCATCCAGCTGTGATGAGTGCTTTGTAGTTTAGCTATCCAATTATCCTCTTCTTATTGATTCATTGAAAGCTCTGGCAGATCTTTGGAAGCTCATGGCCAAATAATTTGTCAGTGTGATATATTGTATGTAAATTGATAAATGTAGCTGTTAGGAGAAAATAATAATTGCAAATTCCTAATGAGAACAGAAGACCATATAAATAATTTTAAATAATCACCTACACTTTCTTTCTTAGTCTGCAAAATATATTCCATCACAATATATTGCATCTTGCTTCCTAGGGATATGTAAGCATAAGGGCGTAAGGAACACTGTATATTTATGAAAAGCTTTTGCAAAAATATTTCTGATTTCCTTCATCTAGTCCATGTTAATCCTGTTGAAGAAATGAGCCAGAGATGTAGTTTATCCATACATAATGGTGTTTATAAATCTGCTCTTGAAAAGGAAAATGTACCTTATGCAGTAGATTCCAGAAGTCAATATGACACAGCTTCTATAGCAGCATTTATGTTTCCCAGCTTTTGTTTATGATTTAAAAAAATACTTCAATTTAGATGTCAGAAGGGTACTATTTTATTGGGTGTTTTCTCATCCACCTCTTCTCCAGTCCCTTCCTCTTGACTTACATCCTCACAATGTTTTCGATTAGTGCTGTAATTAACAAGGCACTGTATCTTTATTTGAGGAAAAAGACTTGGAGATTTTCAGCTTCCTGGAGTCTTTATTTTTGGCACTAATCTGAAGTAGACATTGTGTGTTATCCTCCTTACCACTATAAGAATCTACAAGTCACTTCTGTTCTGATTTTGAGCTGTTTTTTAAATCCGTGTAAATCTTGCTATAGCCAACTCTACTAAAAAAAGCTAAAAATGGATTTATTTTAGTGGCTTTGGAATAAACAACCGTTTCAAGATTAACATCTGTTTCTGCAATGAGGCACTGGTACTATGTTGCTATACTCCTTTGCAGTGAATTTAGATGACAGTTTACATTCATCTTAGAAAAAAGACCCCAACAACAAAATGGGATATTGATATATCTACAGTAAATACCCTTTTTCATGTTATTAAAATAATATGTGACAGGAATTGCATAACATCAACTATATTTCAATAAGCATGATTTTTATCCCTTTATGAATAAAAGTTAAAGGCCCTATTACCATGCATAATATAACCCTTGTCGGGTTTTGATTATTTAAAGCATTTTTGTTCATTTAAAGCATTTACTGAAAATGTAGATTATTAATTTCTTTTATTTTGTTAAAAATAATGCAGGACACACATAGTGAAGAGATACAATTGTGGCTAGTCATTTAGAAAGATATTATGGTTAATGTACAGCTTTGTGCATTAATGCTGACTTTAGTGAAAAACAGTACTACATTTACTGAGTGTTTTTAGAGTATCACATCATTAGTTGAGAGTGCAGCTAGCCTGGTGTACAATTTTTTGAGTCTTTTTTTTTTGTAACTCTATGCTGTTATGATTTAAAGCTATATTAAGTGATGCTAAGCCATAAATAATGCTAAATATTCTTAATCTAATCCAATTATTAAAATAGGATTTTAAAGGTTTGTTTTCCTTTTTTTATTCAAATTATTCGCAGA
This sequence comes from Anthoscopus minutus, assembly GCA_013399455.1. Taxonomy (NCBI): domain Eukaryota; kingdom Metazoa; phylum Chordata; class Aves; order Passeriformes; family Paridae; genus Anthoscopus; species Anthoscopus minutus. The sequence goes on along the minus strand of VWYI01002080.1, from coordinate 46,130 downwards.
AATAAGTTGTTTTAAAGTTACTATTGCTGTTCAGAGGTCAAGTGGCTTGAATTTAGCTTGTGAAATACAGCAGATCTCATGAAAAGAACACAAGAATATTCTTAATGGGTTTTTTTGTACTTTTTGAAATCTCTTGATTTCAATCACTTCTGTATTTTTCCTAACATTTCAGTTCTGGTTTAGCTTTTTGTAATATTTACAGAAGTTTCTCCTCTCTCTCTCCTTTTCTTTTTTATTGATATTATAAAAGTGTAGATCTTTTGATGAGCAGTGATCTGTTCTTTATGATTCAATGATTTTGCCCTGGAATGTCTGATGAGGTAAATAAGTTCTTTTACTTGAGTGATGACATATTCATGAGTTTCAAGACCCAAGGGCCCTGAGGTCATAATGGCTGCAAATTCTTACCAATTAACTCACCCTTAAAAACAAGGTATATCTAAAAGGATGGAGATTTTTTAATCTCTGTTGATCATCTCTGGTTCTCAGTTAATTTAGGAGGAGTTACAGGATTTTCCAATCTGCTTTCTTTAGGATCTCCATACCAGTTTCTCTTTTGGCTTTGGAGGTATCTCATCATTTGCTTCTGCAAGAACAATCAATTCTTTTGTGTTCTTAAGCTTTATCATCACTTCATGATGATGATAGGCCCCTTTATGTTCTGCTAACATATTCCATTCAGTAATGGTTTCGGCTCAGAATCGGGTCAAGAGGTAGTGTAGTTTGGAAAAAATGGTAATGCTTTCATAGATACTGTCAGTCTAACTGAATAAAGTACTTCCATGAAGCTCTATCAGAAGTACTACATGCTGCATTTCTTGATAATCACTATAAATAGAATTTTGTATGCAAACATATGTACTTATTGCAGCTAAAATTTTATGACTTTCAATAAAATGTGCTTGCCTTCCTGCCTTGGGTTCCTCTGAATTGCTCAGTCTGAAAGTCTTCCAACTAATGTTGCTGAAATTTGTAAGTAATCTATTAAAAAATTAATCCATTTAATCTATTTAGACCAATGTTTAATTTTACTGCTGACAAATTTCAAAGAGAAATACTGTGCAATGAGACTTGTAAGCAGGCAGCAAGCCTTTTACTGGAAGATACAAATCTTGCAGCCAGTCTTCAATTCATTGACCACTCATTAATTTCAATGGTATTGCTTGGGTAAAGAAGTGATTGATTTTGCCTGCTTTAAATGTTGCATCATTCTTATGGAAAAGGACTATGGAAGTAGAGCAAAAGGTAGTACATATGTAATTGAAAGTACGTTCTGTAGATTTGCTTCTGTATTTGCTTCAACTTATTAAGTCATGGTTAACAGTTAATCTCAAAGAAAAAAAAACCAAAACCCAGAAAAAAAACAAACAAACCCCTAGCTTACAGCATTGGATTGACATTGGTCCTTCTTGTAAGTTGGAATTGCAAGAGAATGCAACGGCTTTGAAACCTATACAGTCCTATACAGTCACAGTGACATTTAAATAATAAGTATTAAATTACAAGTTTTCTTTTGTGGAAACTGAGACCCTGAATATCTGTAGGAATAAGATTATAAAGAGTGTCAGGGCAGAAATTCAGGGTCATTTTCTAATGGACCACTTTTATGGTCCAAAGTGAAATCTTAACTGCTTTTTGTAACACAGTTTATACAGAGATAAATATTGAAGTTTTACTTCTCTCTTGAACTGTCATGCTTCTTTTTGAAAGGATGGGAGCTAGGTGCTGTACCCGTGGTGACAAGATGATTTCTTTCTTTCATTTCTTTTGGTCCCATGTGCAGGGGAATGGGGATAAAAAAAAAGGAAAGAAATGAAAAAAATAAAAGGAAAAAGAGCTTTATTTGCATGGAGGAAGGGCAGGGATTGAATAAAGCATTCAGATCTGCCAAGGCAGCCATTCTTTTCTGTGGCATCAGTACTCTGCCAAGATTGTCACACTGTGATACCTCCTTTATTTTGAAATTGGAGACTTTCTAAAACTAGGATCTTTTAGGTCTGTGGGTTTGCAGTGTGATAGCATGAAGCCTGATGGGAAAGATGCACCATCAACTGCTGCCTGGAAAAGTTTGGCCAGTTCTCTTTGAGCAGAAAGCTTGCAATGAAAGAAATGGCAACAGAGGGGAGAAGCAATGAATGTAGTATAAAGTTACTTTACTTGTTTGATAGGACACTATGCACAGTTAGAGTGACATGTCTTTTCCACTGTAATCTTGATGGTCTTTTGGTAGCATCGGGGGGCAAAGCTATTAACATTAAGAAAAAAAGATTCAAATACATGAGGACACCTAGTCTCTTATGGGAAATATAGCATCTAAAATGGCATTGCTCACTTTCTGAATGCAGTTCAAAATGCCTTCAAATGCCAGTTTTGACTATATTGTGTATCTCAAATAGTGTGATGATTTTCCTAATATATCTTTTTTTAAATTAGGTTAAACAAGCATACTACATTATTAGAAGTTATGGCAACCATCTGGATTTTGGACTATTACTATAAGAAAAGAAACACCTTACTGGTCAGATTAATTTTTTTTCAACGTTGCAGCATATGATTATTTTCATATTTCATATGAATTCATGAACAACAGAATAATTACTTCAGGAAAGATATTTTACATAAATAATGGGGGTTTTAAATTTTTCTCAGATTCAAAATTGTGTTTTCAATTAATATCAGGCAATTTTTTAAAAGTGTATTGCGAGTCCTTCACTGGTTTCCAGATTTTCTCTGAGATTTTAAACAAGTTGTAAGTAAAAAACCTAAAATCTTAAGTGTTCCAAATAATTCATAACTACTAAAAATAGTGCTCAGTTACATTCAAAATTGTGATATTTTGGATGCTATGAATTGTTACACTGATATTTGGGGAATAGAAACAACTTTAAGGTTTCTGTAGGGACTGGCTCTATGTGTCTTACAATCTCATTTCACTTGGCCACCTCTTGTCCAGACATGGAGTTCTGGGTGTCTGATTCTAGTTGCATCACTGTCTGTTTAGCAAAGTTCTTATCAAGTGGAAGACAACTGTGCCTCTTGCTTCTTACTGAAGTAAGAATTGTGGTTCTTACTTCACTTAAGAATCTTTTAAAACAAAAGATTGTTTTAATCTGTTTTGCACTTGAAACTTTCAATTTATGCTTGTTTTTGAGTCTTGATAACAACATACTGTTGTTGTAGTAGCAAGGCACCTGTCACTGCTCCCTTGTACATATAATAACTGTGTAATAAAATGTAAGTGGTGTTAAGGAATGATCCCATTTCAATGAAAGCTGTTAAATAAATATATACATAAGGCTTTCACCAACATTTTTAGAGAGCATCTGTAAAGGAAAAAAGCTATATCAAATGAAAAGGCCAGGAATTACTTAATGGGGACTATTGAAGCATTCTCTGAAATAATTATACCTGAAAATCCTTTCTGAATGTATTCCAGCGCTTCACCTGTAGAAATTGTATACTGCTTCTCTGATAGATAGTGTTGTCAGTTTTACCAAGTGTTGCAGCCACATGGCAATATATTTGTTCTCTCTAAGATATGTACAAGATGACTGTAATTGCAGACTGGCTTTGAGAATGACAGTAGCACAGAACTTGCTTTTTAGTTTGCTTAAGTTACTCCATAAATGTATATGCAGGTCATGCTTGAAATGAATGTGTCACCATTACTTTGGTCTACACTGATATCTTTAATGTCATTTCCATTTCACTACCCTTCCTAGAGCAATTTAAATTACCTGTGATAGCATTCTTTGTCTGCTGTCAACATAGTATTGTTAAGGCATCCAGGGACCCACAGAAAAGTAATGAAAAGTATGGGTATCCTTGCCCTGCAAGAAAAATTTACAGAATGGTGCCCTAATAATGCTCAAGTTTCTAGAAAACTTTCCATGTCTGTCCTGTGGACGAGCTTTCAGCCAGGAAATGTATGACACTGAGACCAAATGTCACTGTCCTAAGGGCAGAGAGCCAGTTTGGAGGTGTATCTTTTCCAGTCCTGTTTCTTTGATGAGCACTGAATGTCCATTGTAGGTAGCCATGTCTTCAGCCTTGTGCATTGCTGCGTCACTGGATGGGCCTTGAATATGTATTCAAGGCTTCTCTCCTGGATGGACCTCTTGGACACGCACTGCAGCTTTTATTAAGGTCTATCCCCAGCCCTATCTCCAGATGCTTGTGACTCCAGCCCCCAGATGGATTCTGGACCTGATCAGTTATTTCAGTTTCAGGAACTGTATGTAGGTAGATTGATACCACCACCCTGTCCACTCAATTCCTTGGCAGGAGTGTGGAGCTTATCCACAGCACTGTGTGGGGCACTGAGCAGACCAAAGATGTGACCCTGGATGTTTCTTCACAAGTGTCTTCTGTCCTTGAGGGTTGGAGGACTTCTGTCCTGGAGGATTCTCCCATGTGATGATCCCACTTTTGTGGGTGGGAGTATCCAAATGAGTGCAAAGTTCAAGTGCTGTATTTCCATGTGAAAATGAACTTGGGATCTCAAACAGAAATGTCTGTTTTTCTACCCTCAAAGTCTGATGGTAGTTTAGGGTCTTCAAAGACTAAGGTTTTAATCTTCATGAAGACAATGCAGCACGTGGTGAGCTCACATATTGCAGTGTAGTATAAGAGGCACTAGAGAGTAGCTCTGAGCCCCTAAGCCTTTCAGAAGCCTTTTGGATAGCATATGAATGTTGAGTATTTGGTATACCTCTGGAACAATGTTTCAGCCAACTTTCCTCCTAAAAGGATCTAGTCAGCATGCAGTGTACTTATTCTGCAAACTGAACTGACATTCAAAGAGTCTTTACTTCATGGATTTGCTTCAAAATGATACTACTGCTTAAGACTGAAAAGAGTACCATGGATGCAGCCTTAGGACCTGGGTTCGTCTTATGATGACTGAATACCACAAAAAGGAGCAATAATTGTCTCATGCTCACTTTTTGTGTGCTCCTTCTACTTCCTCTTCTGAGTTCTGCTTGTCTCACCAAACATTCTCTGCTTGGAGGGAACACTAACTCATGAAAACCTCTGAGTTTTCCCTCAGATCAGCAAGCTGAGGAGAGCCACTACAGAGTTGCACAGTTACTAAATTTAACTTAAGGGAATAGTCAGAAAGTAGGGAGAAAGTGGTCTACCCCCTCTGGCCTCTACCTGCTATTAGATTAAATTAAGTCTAATATGAAAATACACCCTGAAGGAGAAGCATGTGAGTTTATTTACATTGCTACTGGTCCAGAATTCACACAGCTGAAGATACACTGTTTAAAAAGGCAGTGGAATTCCCCAAATCACTGAGATTTTTTTTCAGCAGATAATAAATGTTGTCAGATGTTTTGTGGAGGTCTTTCTTGACAAACAACACTGGGTATGTGTTTGGTTTTCTTCCTTTATTCTGACCTTCTCAGAAGAATGAAAAAGATTCACTAACAGCAAACTGTTTATAATCAGTATGAAATTCATAGGCTGATACAGTAGCTAATGTACCACTAAGATCACGCTTCTTCAGTTTTAGTATGAGGTCAGTATTTTTCCAAATTCCGGTTTGGTTTTGTGTATCTGTACTTGGATGATGATAAAGATAAAAAAATTTTATATAGTATTTTTCTACCTATAATTTACAAAACTCATATTATCTGCTTTCTTTCCAATCTATTTATCTTTCTCTAAGAGAAAAACACTACCAACAACCATTCTTTAAATGCCATATTAAAACACCACTCAGTCTAGGATTGAATTTTGAGCCTCCTGCTGGAACTACTCTTGGCTCACTTTGGACTAAATTGAATGGAAACAGCAGGAGAGTATTCTATTCCCTAAATATACATTTTGTTAGAGATAAGGTTATCTAATTAGAGCATATTAGTTGTGGAAATTGGGAAGTCTCAGTGCTGGTGTATAGGCGAATTAAGATGGAAGTTCTAAAATCAAATCTGACTTTTGTATTCTTGTACTGTAAGCTGTTTCCTTACTGCTTGTACACTAGCAGCTTTCACAGATTTTTTCTGAATTGAGCAGTTACCATACATTTCCTCCTAAGCTCTTAAGGGTTTGGGCTTTTTTCCCCAGAGATTGCTCTGCAGTATGGCTGAGGTCTGCTTTCTGCTCTGAGCAGAGCCTCTTCCTTCTGGGCATTTCTCCCTTTCAGCCTCATCCTGGAAGCCCTTCCTCTTCCCTCTGGATAATTGTTCTGAGTACAGCAGCCAGGAAAGACAGCTGACCACACACACTTTTAGCAGCAATTGCAGATAATGTTCATCACATTCAACAGCACAGTGAGCCCAACGCACTGTTAAAATACAAAGACAGAAGCAGATACCAAGGAAGATCCTTTGGCCTTAATTTTGTCCTGCAGTTGTTGTGAGCCTGTAGCTAGGACAGTCCAAGTTTAGCGCTGGGTGTGTGTCAAATGACTATAACTGAATTCTTGAACAATTTAAGGTATCTGATGTTTATTATATCCATTACATTAAGCATGCATTGGGAAAGTGAAGTGTAATAAACAAATCTAACTTCGGAGACCATGGCTGAACTGACAATTCCATGGTTACCATTCATGAAACCAAAAAGATTTTTCTGCTGGGAAAAATATCCATGTGAGTATGGCCAGCAAGATTGTGACAGGATTTATTGAAGTATGTAAGTTTGTATGTTGGAGCCTTAGACAGAAATTACCAAGGCTTTGCTTCCGAAGAGTGATTAAGGATTGTGCTAGAACAAGCTTCAGAGTCATCATTTACAGAGAATTTGCATACATGGCATTTTATCACAAATTTTACTGACCTCAAGGAGGACCCACATCTATTTGTCACAGGTACCCCCTGCTCCTGACTCCTAGTGCCTTCATCCTTCTGCCTAGGATCCCCAAGGAACTTGTCTGTCCCCATAATGTTGTGTGAAATTACTCTGTCTCTTCTGGTTGCACTTCTGAATTTCCTGCAACTGAAAAAGCAACATAAGGGAATTAAAAATAATCCAGGGGACAACCATATGAAGTTTAATAAGGGCAAGTGTTGGTTTCTGCACCTGGGATGGGAGAGCCCTGGATGTTCAGATAGACTGCGGAATGAGAAACTGGAGAGCTGTGGAAAGAGACCTGGGGGTTCTGATCCATGGCAAGTTGAATCTCAATCAACTCTGCCCTGGCAGCCAGGAGGTCCAAGCATGTCCTGGGGAGCATCAGGCACAGCATCGCTAGCCAGGCAAGGGAGGGGATTGTCCCCCTCTGTTCTGCACTGGGTTGGCCTCACTTCACGTGCTGGAGGCAGTTTTGGGTGCCACAATGTAAAAAAGACATTGAGCTCTTAGGGAGCATCCAAAGGAGAGCGACGAGGATAGTTAAAGACCTTGAGGGGAAGGTGCATGAGGAGTGTATGAGGTCACTTGGTCTGTTCAGCCTGGAAGAGATTGAGGGGAGATTTCATTGCAGTTACAACTTCCTTGTCAAGTGAAGAGGAGGAACACTGATCTCTGTGGTGACAAGTGACAGGACCCAAGAGAATGGCCTGAAGTTGTGTCATGGTAGGTTTGGACTGGATATTAGAATAATAGACCCCAGAGGGTGATTGGGCACTGGAACAGGCTCCTCAGGGAAGTGGTCACAGCACCTAAACCACAAGAGTTCAAGAGGCTAATTTTGGATAATGATCTCAGGCACATAGTCTGATCCTGGGGAGTTATTGTGCAGGGCTAAGAATTGGACTTGGTGATCCTTGTGAGTACCTTGCGAGCAACCCAGAACATTCCATGATTCTGTAAATTTCATCTTTTAAAACCTGATGAGACAGATTTGGTGAATTCCTTGTTCCTAAGTCCTTTGTGCATCTCACATAAGTAAACAAGTCAATCTGTTTTCCCTCAGCTCTTGAACCTTCACACAAATAGCTATGGCTTCTTGAAAGAAGCTGGCAAATGTGCCTTCTTCTGCATGCCCTTGATGAATGTGAGTAGGGTGGATACAGCCCTTAACTCTTCTGGCCTTCAGAAGGGTCCACTTTGATCAGAATGTAAGCCTCCAGACCTCTCCCTTTTGTCTTCATAAGGTTCTCCTTGTGTTTTGCTACTATTTTATGAGAAAAGGAGAAGGTAGGAATAGAACAGATCAAAACCTCAAAAAAATGAAGAGGTGTCAGAGAAATTTAAGTGGATATTTAATGGTGGGAGGCTCGGGAATTAAGTAGCAAGATAAGGAGAGTAAGTTAGGAGCAGGAGAAGGTGAGTGGTAAGCTGGGACTGGTTGAGCAAACACAGAAAGGCAATGGTGCACTGTAACTTGAGAAAACAGTAACGTGAGATTATAAAAAGAGCTAGACTAGGTTGATTGAAGCCAAATGAAGTTGGTAGACAGTTTTAAAGAGAAAAACCTGTTCCAGCACAAAATGATGACTCTAGACTCAAAATCTTGTTATAAAAAATAAAAACGGTACACACCAGAAATATATATATGTAAAGAGGAACTCTTCAATGCAAATAAATACTTCGATTGTCTAAAAGTTAAAATAATTATAAAAATAAACACCTCATTTGAAATAGCTTTTTAATTTTAAATTCAAGACACTCTTTGAAGGAGCTGCCCCTTAACCCTGCTGCTGTGTGTATTCTTTCAGTGTTCTTCTGGATCCTAGAGCTGGAAGTGTCAGTCTTTCTGAAGAGAAAAGGGGGCAGTTAGAATTTTCAGCAGTGTGAGGGCTTTGCTGAACGATTGTCATGGGTTACAGTACAAAATGTAATCAAAAGTGTGTTATTCTATCACCATCTGCTGGAACTGGAATGAAAGGAAGTGATGCAATCTTGTGTTGATAAGTCAGCTGATAAGAAATCAGCAGGACAATTTCCTTATTTCTCCCACGACCCATCCTCCCTCTAGGGAGGGGTTTTCTGCTGATGGGCCATTGAGTCCACTGATAAGCTTACATCATCCCATTGGAAAATGCTCCATCCAAGGGGAGAAGCTGATTGGCCATTGAGTCCACTGATAAGCTTATCATCCCATTGGAAAGTGCTCCATCCAAGGGGAGAAGCTGATGGGCCATTGAGTCCACTGATAAGCTTATCATCCCATTGGAAAATGCTCCATCCAGGGGGGAGGAGCCAAGCCCCTCTACCTGGATAAAAACCAGAGAATTGGGGCACCAAGGTGCCTTTTCTTTACTAGACTCTCAGAGGAAGACCAGGCTCATCTAGTACCACTGGACTATGCCAACACCCTGACCAACAAGCTATCAGGTTGTATTCTGACTTTGTCAGTATCTTTCTTTCTTTTCTTCCTATTTCCTAATAAATTGTATTTCTGACTTGGAGTCTCTCACTGGTTTTGTTCTCAAACCAGTACAACGATGTTCATGGCGGGAGTACCTTTCTACTCTGTCTTGGTTCTCTTTTGGGGATATTTTTATGTAATGTCTTACCACAGCATATCTTTCCCCTGCTTTCCAAGCTGGGGAGCTGCACACTGCCTCCCTGTGTTCCGTTACCCTGGAGGAGCTGTTTGTCACACAGTGATTATGTAAGAGTGCCAGTGCCTTGCTCTGGTTGCCCCCAAAACAAATCCATTGTAGGGAAGCACAGGCATGTGGCCATCACATAGCTGCTGCCACGAGTAAAGCAGCTTCCACCAAGGCAGAACCAGACACATCTGGATCCTGTGCTGCTGATTGACCAACAAGGCTCTGACCTCATGCTAGTGATAGCCTAGCCAAAACCATATTTACATAGCTAATGGAGAAAGGCTGATGAAAAAGACAAAGATGCTGGATTTACAATCATATTGAAAAACGTGAACCTACATGTTGCTGTATATGGAGATGGAATCTGACTCCCTTTAACGCAAGAAAGGAATGCCAGAGTTAGGTTTATGGAGTACTTGTGGATACAGGACTTGGGAAAATAGCTTGGCAGTATAAAGCAGAGAAGGTCAGGCTTGGAGAAAAGTAGCCTTATGGAGTAGGAATAAATGTCCCCCAGGAAAGTGGGTTTGAGTTCAGAATTAGTCCTGCATGTTCCCATTCTTTGCTGTTAGCAATTGTCTAGTGGGAAGTATGTCCAGTCTTGTTACAGGCAAAGTGTACCAGCCTTCAAATCTGACAATTACTCTATTAATACAGAAGACTGCAAAACTAATTCAGAAAGTCTCATCAAACTATTGATCTGCAAGGATCTCAGCATGATGCCATATTATGGAAAAACCTGTGCAATAGGTTGTATCTGTGTTGAAGATTTTATAATAGTATTTTATACTTTTTAAGTCACAATCTTTAAGAGAATGATGAGGGGTATTTTTCTACAATCATTTGTGTCATTCTGCAAACAGGATGTATCGCGTCTAAGAATGGTTCATTATAATTACGCAGTTTGAGGTACTAAAAAATTAAGGATAAAAATTGTTAAATGAATTTATTATGCTCAATATTCTCAAAAATAAGTTCCTAATCATCTTGATTTGTATATATATATACATACACATCATATATATTTCTGAAAGCATACAGGCTTCTCCACTCCTGTTCACTTGCAGTAATAGTTTTGTTGTATCATGTCAAGGCGCCAATTACAGTCTAATAGAAAAACATATTTAATCTGTGCTTTTATTATATTTTGAGTATACTTAAGGGAAAACAGTTGAACTGGAGATTCAGTCTTTGACAATAGCCTGCTTTTTCCTTTCTAGGAACAGAATAATTTATCAACAAAAATAATAGATGAGGATGAAGCCAAAACATGTATTTATAATGAGAGAATCAAGTCATGTGATGAGGTTATAGTGCAGGGCTTTTTGTTTGACTGTATTGAATGGCAGGCAAAAGCAATAACAATTCTGTTTGATATTGGTACAGTAAAATAAGTGCTCAGCTTAGATGCATTATGATTATCTTAATGAAAAGATTCCTTTTTCAATCCAATCATCAATCTAATTTATTGGTAAACTGAGCTCAAAAAGTATGACTCAGTACCCATATATATTTTAGGTTCTCTTGAACATACCAAGAAGTGTGTCACTGATGGAGATGCTGTGTTAATTTTTTATTTTTATTTTTGGACAAAAGTAAGTGCTTTGCCTTTTGGGAAGAAAGCCTGGTGCTTACACAGCTTTCTTTTGATAGATCTTTTGATTAATCTCAAGGATTCTGATAGTGGCAGAGTAAGTGATTCAGGGATCACTGCTCAAACTCAATACTTAACTCTCCAACAAGGGCATGTTCCTTGCACATACTGGCTCATCCCCTGCCTAGGTCTTTTTGGTCTGGGCAGGGAAAGTACAGACAGACTAATTCCAATCTGGAACTGCAGAAATGTGTTGCAGTGGAAAAGTAATTCCGATCTGGAACTGCAGAAATGTGTTGCAGTGGAAAAGTATGAAGGACAATTAGTTGGCCTGTATTTTTACCCTTCTTTTGTTAGGCCGTGGTTCAAAGGACTTGGTGCATCACTGTGGGAAAGGCAAGTTTTGATAGCTGAGTCAAGTATCAGGATTTGATCTATGGTATGATTTTAAGTTGTGAATTAACAGAAGGAAGAAAAGAATGTATTCTGTTATCTTGTATGGGACAACTTTAAAATTGGCAAATCAGGATCAGACAATGCAAATTTATGAAGTTGCTCGCTTGTCAAATATCAGTGTCAAGATATAAGTTATAATCTACAATAAATGTTAGATGCAGCACAGCACGGAGTGTTCTCTGTTGCTCAGGATCACACTGCATCTAGATGACTCTGTCTGAAAAAATTGTTTAAAACTTAGAGTGCTCTGAATATGCTGATTGAATGGAACATTTGAGCATTTTGGAGATTGTCTTCATCTCTGTATATGTATTACAGCATACCACTTGTTTCCTTGTCAAAATTAGTATATTTTCTCATTAATGTTAAATTTCAGTCTCAGTGCCAGAAATCTTGTACAGTTTTCCTGTGTATGTGACTTTGCTTTTAATATCACTAGAGGGTGATACTTTAATTTACTGGTTATGTTTAATTGCTGTTTAACTGGCCCAGCACTAAAATTTGATGGCCAGAAGACTTCCTTTGTGATCAGGCTAATCAGCACATTGGCAGTCTGTACCTGTTGTGTGGAATCATCCCACATCGCAAACTGTTGCAGGGAGCTGAGGTTCTCTTTTGCCAAATGTCAGGCTGAAGGAGTATAAATTCTGCTTTTGAAATGACTGTTTGAAAGGTTTTACTTTGCTGCTGTGCCAGCATCCTTCACAAAGGCTACACTGTTCGAGTACAAAATAGTATTTCTTACCACTTAACAGGATGCTCTTGGATATTTTCCAACTCAGCAGGGCTCTAACATGATGCCAGACCTTTATTATGTGGGTATCCGGTCTGTACTCCCACTTCCAGCGTGACCATCAGCCCCAGCAAGGGATGGCTGGCCATCAATGCTGGGGAGTCAGGGCAGAGCATGCTAACAAGCCTGGCAGCATGGAGAACTCACCAGCCCCAAGATCCATGCAAGGTGGATCTGGAGACAGAACAAGGTTCAGAGAAGAATGCAGTTCACCCCAGATTTAGTGAAGAGGTCAGACAAGTTCCTGGTGATGAGGCAGGGCTGAGGTGAAGTCCAGAACACAAGTTAGTGACTCCTGCTCAAGGCAGGCCCAGAGCCAGTAGCTGGGTCAGGCAGAGTACAGAGGTCACCAGATAAGATCTCATGGATGAGGCAGTTCCTGTGTCAGACTGGGAAGTCAGTCTTGGTCTGGGTCAATGGGGTATGTGTCTGGGCACAGGCACCTGCAGTATGGCGGCAGGATAGCTGAAGTGAGCTGTGTTCAAGTGTGGCAGCCTCAGCTCTGCAGCGATTCCTGCTCAAAGGGTAAGGCAGCCATCAAACCTTCTTCCAGCTTCCCCCTGAAAAGCACTTTGAGGCTTGCCAGGGCATCTCAGCACTGGTTTTTGCCACACAAAGCTGGGCTAGAGTGTGTTGCAGTCTAGACAATCACTGGGAAATCTCATCTGTGTCTCCCATATAACAGTGATTTGAAAATACTCTTTTGATCAATGTTTAACAAAGTAAGAACATTTCTGATACACCTCCAAGGACAGCCTACTAGGATATCTTCTGTAGCAAATTAGATGGTGAAAAGCTATCAAAAAATTTAAAACAACAATATAGGACTACTTGTCCATACTGTCTATCCACAGATCTATGATATTTAATCTCTGCTCTGTCCAACCTTAGAGGTAGACTGTATGTGTCAATTAGTGATGAGACAGACATGAAAATATGCTTTCAGAGACTGTCATTTTCTTTTAAGTCCCTATAGCCAGAGTAGTTTATCCCTGCCACAGAGCAAATATAATGGAAATAATTTTAAGATCTTCAGGCCCCTGAATGTGATTTTATCAGCAAAAGAGTATCTAATTTTCTTACAGAAAGTCACATCCATAGGCCATCCCTTCCTCTTCTGCCATGAGGAAGATAGTGGGTGGGGAAAGATAAGAGGCAAGCTAGGTGGTCTCTGTGAGGGCCTCTGTTCATCACTTCCCTGACTTATGGAGATCATGTCAACCCAGGAAAGCTCAGCTTATTTTATTAACTCCTCTCCTTATTTACATTCCACATACTTCCAACAAAAGTGTTTCTGTAAGTCATTAACAGGAGCTCAAATACTGAGTTTACCTGGCACAGATGCTAACCTTATGGTCAGCATAAGTGACAGCATCATTCATGTGGTTTTAAATAAAATACTAGAAGGATAAGTCTCCCTCCATTTTCTTTCTTTTAGGACTAGTCCCTCAAGTCCAACATTGTAGTATCAAATTTTGTGAATCAGCAAAAACTGCAGGAAGTATTTTTCAGCAAGTGTCTCGTGGCTATTTAGTGCAAGGCAAGGTAGCTGTGATGCTTTGCGGTTTTGTGAGCAACCTGTACCTTCTGTGCAATTTCTTCTGATCACTACCATTGGGAAGGGTTTCCCCTTTCTGTAACTGTGAAGCATGGGGTATTTTTTTCCAGCTGGAGTGGGCTGACCTGTTCCTATGAGCTTATGCTCTTGGCTCTCCTGGCTAAAGATTTATGGGGCACAATTTAGCAGGTAGACTTTAGGAAGTGGAAAGCTATCTCTTCTGGCACTTGCTGACAACTGTGATCTGCCTGCAGAATATATCAGAATAGATATTTACTGTTATGTTTTTGTGTACCTCATTGCAGTGTTTTAGGTAAAGCCTATGCGAAGCTTTCTGTGCATAATGGGGACATTCAGCAGGGAGCCCGCAGGGAGCTGCTGAGGGTTTTTTGCACTTCGAAGTTTCTCTGGCATTCACCCCAGCCAAAGGCACCAGCTGCTATTGAGGCTTGTTGTTTTTTCTTACCTTCTCTGCTTTTGTTTCTCTGCAATTAACTTAATGAGAGATTTCTGGTTATTCTGACAATATTCTGGTGCATTGTTGAACTTCTGTGATCAGTGGGAACTCTTGACAGGTGCCAGGATCTATTTACTGTTATGTAGAAGGGTAGTGGGAAACAGCCAAAAGCAGCATAGAGCAGTGACACAGCAGAAAGTGATTCAGGAAAACATGAAATCCTTTGAGTCAAAACTGCCTGTACATTTAGAGGAGACTACATTTGATGGCTCGGTAATTTTTGTTTACTCATTTTTAGCTTTTTATTTTTCTGACTTAGTAATGATGCACTGGAAAGGAGTGAGTAGGAAAACAAGAGGTTTTGCTGTAAAGAAAATGATTTCAAGATATTTATAAAGTAAAATTTACCGTGGTACTTAAGTTAGTACATACTTGTTAGGAATAAAAGTTGGAAGTTCTTTTTTTTTCCCAGAGGCAAAGAAAACATGAGGGGAAACTTGTGACTGTAAAATTACTGTGTAGGTTCTGAATGGTACATGGTATTTTGTATTCATGTGATTTTATATGCAAATTTAAAGTATTTTTGCCAGTATAAAGTGTGGGTTTTTTTTTTTTACTTAAATCCACTTGGTAAATTTTATTTTGAAATGGCAAGTGCATTCAAGCAATGCTGCGAAATTCCTGGATTAGTAGATAATAAAGATTAATAAAGGACATCTTGCTGACTTTTATTTGTGAAAAGAATATGCAGCCTCAAGTATCTTTGGAAAAACTGCTACAAAATCTGAAATTGTTAGAACACCCAAATCATTTATAGACATAGTAGTTTATTGTCAAGGAAAATTGATCTGAAATATGTGTACAGAATATAGTCATTAAGTTATAGTCATTTTCTGACGATGAGATGATACCACTCCAGTACTCCAACTTCTGTTTCAGAAGAACTCATCACCCTATCTTTGTATTTCTGGCTTCTTAGAGGAAAAAAACACTAAGGCAAAAATTAGTGGTAGCTGGTTTGGAAACCATTCCTCCGACAAGAACCTGACTGAAGTTACCTTGATGCTAGAAGATGTGGCAGGTTGTGACAAGATCTCAAGCGAGATGAGCAAGCCCAGTCTTCCTCCCAAAAATAAGCTCCCCAAAGAAGATGAAAGGGGTTCTTAAGTGCAGAAGGAACAGAGGGGAAAAACAGGTAGAAAACTTACCTTTTAAATACAGAAAATTTCCAAATTACTAAGAAAACAGCACAGAGATGTTCCTTCTGAGCTTATTTTGTGCCAGCTATTGACCTTGAGTCGTAAACTGTGAACATTTTCTCTCCCTTCTCCCATCCCTGCCATGGTTTGCTGCCTTTCCTCTCTGCTTGCCCCTGATGTCCATCTGTTCCAGAGTTCCTCTGGTTTCTCTTCTTCCCTCCACACCTCACATCCTACCATGGCCACCTGCCCCACCAAGCAATCTGCTTTTTAGTGGCATGCTTTGGCATGCCAGCGGGGAAGCACAAGCTCCAGCCTGGTCCCTTCAGGGAGCAGAGTTTGCCTCCAAGAGCCCAGGCCTCAATAAGGTGTGTTATGAGAGCTTTCCCCAACAGACTCTGAATTACTCAGTGTGCAGCTGCTTCTTGCTTTCCAGCAATTGCTAAATCACAGTTCGGGCAGAGGCAAAACAAAGCTGCCCTTGACTTAAGGAATAACAGGCTGCAGCTTTAATTATTCTGGAATTTAAAGGCTTACTGTTAGCACTAGACAATCAAAGGGAAGAATGCTTTAATACTACTAGAGATACAGGTTTGCTGGTAACTATGACTTAAAAAGCTGGTATTTCATTTGAGCAACCTTTTGTAGTTTTTGTGTAATTTTATACTGCTTCTTTGGAGACAATATGTGAGTGAGGAAAATTCCTAATTCCAAGCATGCGATTAAAGGAGCATTCAGCATCTCAAAGTAATTTTGGCATCTTTTCTCAGTGGTAGTCCTCTCTGTGGTGTTATACCACACCTGCTAATAAGGATCTGTGCAATACAAAAATGAGCATTTGTAGGGAAACAAGAAAATGTGCCCTTTGCTAAATGGTTGCTCAAGTGGCTTTTCCAAGTGTCACACCAGAACAGGCAGAAGTATGTTGAATGGCTGTCAGGACTGAAGCTTGATGGGTTTTTCACTAAAATGCTGATGCTGACATTATGTTTTGAATCTTTTCCACTTTTTCACAAGTTGAGTAAGATGAATTTGTCAAATATATATCCAGTAAATAATGTGTAGAGATCCTCCAAGTGACATGTCTTTGAAGCTTGTCTGTTTTGTTTCCTTTTATTAGTTTAGTTGTCTGTGAACAAAGAGACTGTTGGTATCCCCATTTTGTCTGCATATTTTTAAATTGTCTGTTGACAATATTCTTTTAACATTTGAAATCTTATTACCTATTGCTAAAAGCCTTCATATTTGCATATGCTTTTAAAAAACAAATACAAGGCTAAGTTTTTAGCACAGTCCTGTTTCTTGCCTATGCCCTCCACTCCCAAAATGTTTGGAAAACAGCACATTAAAACAAGTGCTGAAAAGGTCCTTTTAAATTCTGACACATGACACTGTTAAATGATACTGTATATCCAAAGAATTGTAAACTATTGAAGTAAAATTTAGTTATTTACCACACTATTAATTTTAGGTATCTGTTTTTAAAACTGCTCTGTACACCTGAGCTCCCTGCTTGTTTCCTTCATTCTGTTCTCACTTATAGACTGTGTACAATACTGATGGTAACTGAGCCATATGATGGTAACTGAGCCATTGGTTTAGTATATATTCTGAACAAGAAATTAGTTATTCAAACTAGTATGTGATTCAGTGCTCTATTTTAGATTGATTTTTCCTACCTCTTGACAAAATATTTTAGGATTCCAATTGCTAATGTCTAAAGTATAGAATTTCCAGGGCTACAGAGGTGATTAACCTTGGTAACACTAGGAGACAGACAACACAAAAAGCAGAATTGCATGGTCTAACTTTCCATAAAAAGAAGGTTCAGCTGAACTCTCTAAGTGCAGAAGAATAGACAAATAAAGGGGAGCAAGCTAAGTAGAAAACTGTAAGAAAACATATCTAAAAATTTTTGTTGAAGTTTCTGTAACTGTTTTTCCTTCCTTTGCTAAAGTACAATTTTAACATGCATAAAATCTTGAGCAGAAGGGAGAGCTGCAAAAGCAGGTTTTTTTTCTTCTTCTTTTGTTTGTTTTTACATTTAGTTTACAACGCCTTGCTGAAGATCAGATAATGCCAGCTCATTTGAAAAGAAGGTACAAGAGAAAGGGTTGAGTCCAAGAGAAATCATGCATAGCTACATAGTTGAAACAAGTGATAGATTGTAAGGTTTTTCTGTTGTTTGTTTTTTAGCAGCTATTTGATATTGTTTTTAACTAGAAATTTGAAAAAGTATCCAGTTATTTTTAAGGGGCCAAATGGAAACAAAGACATCAGCCTACTCTTTGAAGGCAGCTGTTGTATTTTAAAAAATTAGAGCTTAGATTTTCTGAGGTGATATCTAAAACTAGACCAGGAAAAAACAGGGTAAAAAAATATACAGAAGAAATTAACCTTTCCCCACTCTACGGATCAGCTCTGAGCCCTTGGGCTTTGTACTTAATAGCATGGCTTTCTAGGACACTTCTACCCAGTTTTTTCCCCTTGTCCTGCTTTATTAATAAAGCCATTTTTGCTTCTCCAAAAACTTTGTCTTCTGAGGTGATGACATCCTCTGGAAGAGGTTGAAGTCCATTGGCAAATAGTTGTTGATTAGTGTGTTTGCACTTCAGTCACCAAATTTGAAAAGGTGCAACAGACTTATTTGTTGCCACTTTTATTTGTACAAGTGGTTATCCATGGTCTAATAACAATAAAATAATTAATAATTAAATACTCACTGTAGCCCTCTAGTAGGTTGAGGCCTTGCTTAAAATTTAAAGATATTCAAGTCCAATATCAAAATTAAAGCAAAGATGAAGGCTTAGTGCAATTCAAAAGACAGGGGAATGTTTTACCAAGTATTTTAATGTTAGGCTTGGAGCACTTAAATTTGCTATACTTTGCACCTTTTTAATCTTCATTATTTTTGCATACTCTCTTTAACTTAATGAATAAAAAGAATTCTGCATTCATTTGGAAAACACAGTGCTGTTCCTTACAGAATGTACATTTCGTGGGTTTTTGTGCTTCAGTGACTGAGCCTATGTTTAGCTAGCATTATTGTCTTTTCATCAAGAGAAGGTCACTCATGGTATCTCTCCCCAATACATGAAGTCTAGTCTACACTCTACACACTTGTTGTGTAGTGTGGCCTAATCTTTTCAAAAGAACCCTCATCAGGTTAAGCTCTTTAGATTTTTAGCAAACAGCTACTGTAAACATCCAGGAAATCAGATTTGTAATCTTAAATTGCGATTCTGAGCCTTCTTTCAGAGAAAAATATCAATGTTTACAGACATGTAGGAAAAGAAGAATCTTGTTAGAAGTAACTAATGTGTATCACCCCATGACAGTAGTTCAGAAGGTACAACTTGCTATTTTAATTCCAGTGCTTCCATGCCAGTAGAGATTCTGGGACTCATGCATATAATCTGTAGCATTTCACCTTTATGAAAAGTGGTGATTTTTTTTTCATCAGGATAGCTTCTGTTTACAGTACCAGCACAAGATGACCACTTCATCTGGTCATGTATGTCAATGTATGTGAATAAATCTCATTTTTAAACTAGATCAGAACTTATATACGCAGAAAAAAAAAGAGCCAAGAAGACCAAAACTGAAGTAGAGAAGGAAAAAAAAATTAAAAATAAAAAGGTGAGCAAGCAATATAGAAAGGAAAATTTGATAGAAGATGGCAGGTTTTAAAGAATTCTTACTTTGGAAATACTACTAATTTTGTAAATTTTAATTTTTTTCCTTTAAATCTCAGCAAATATCTGTCTGTGTAATTTTGACAATAGTAGTTGGCATCAATTTGGACATCTAGTCCATCTCATTGTCACCTAGTTGAAACTGGAAGATTTTTAAAGATGTCTTCGAACCCAAATGATTCTATGACATGAGTAAGATACCTTTGATTGAAAACCATCCTGACACATGAAAAGGGCTGAAATTACATACTTTGTAGATTATATTTGTTCTTTTTAATATTTTTTCTGACTTGAGGAAAAAAACATTCATTAAAAATGTCTAGTTCAAAAGAACAAATGTTGGGATAGCAATGCATTTCTGTATATTGTATTCAAACAAATAGCTCTGAAATCTATCAATGAGTACTCCAATTATGTTAGGAGGAGAAAAAAAAGAAAATGGCTGCAGTATAACAGCAGATAAAATCCCTAAATTATGCTTCCTATATCTGTCTCTTTTTTCACTCTGTCACACTGATACTATAAAATGGCTTTGAATAACTTCATAAGTCACACAACTTGAAGTGCTTCTCCAAAGAGGAGGAGAAATGAGTATTTATGGAGAATGCCTTTAGTTTTTGACAAACTTTACTTTCTTTAAAGATTATCTGCTCCTCATTTTTCTTTTGTAACCATTAACTGACAAGAAAAAATTCAAAACTGTAGATGCAGCAAAAGGACTTGAATTTAATCCTTTCTGTAATTCAGGAGTAATACAGTCAGGCCTCGATTCAAGATAAGAGCTAATAATATTTGTTTTAAGTTAAGCATGTGTTTCACTGCTATTTCTTCACTGGAGCTTACCTCGTTTAAACCTGCAATTACAATCAAACAAAAGTTGAAACTCTTTCAATAATAACTCCTGAGGCTACAGGTGACAAATCAAAATCGTGGTCTTCAATGCCTTGAGTGGAATAGACAATTTATCTGGTAGCATTGACTTCCAGAACTGTCAAGGATTTAAGAATAAGGATTTTTAGATCTCCTGGTTCTTTACCCCCACCTTTTTAAAAAAAACCCATAAACTAATTCAAGATATTTTCTGACTGGCTTCTCAAGAGGGGGCAAATGTAAGGGGTGAGCATGGACTGTAATGAAGCAATGAGTTTGTGCTGAAAAGAAAGAGGAAAACCTTCAATTTCTGAGAAATTAGCTACAGTAAAATGTCACACTTGACTGTCTGACTTCAATTTGTCACTGTTCTCTGTACACAGAGGTTCCACTGCCATGAGCAATATTTAGTTTTCATGATGTTATTTACTTTGTAACCCTACTTTATGGTTTTGCTGGCCCTTAAATGTAATTAATGATGGACACTGCGAAACTCAGTCATGTTTAACAGTCATTTACTTTTTTCAGGTAACAAATTAACCACTGAAAACAGAATGGAAATATGAGAATTTCACTGAAGTTATAGCTGTATTTTACAACAGTGAATTTGGGAATCTGTTCCAAAACATTGAAATATTGACATTAAATGTGTTGATGGTCATTGAATCTATAGCCTTAAGGTAAATTTATCAGACAAGGGGAGTTATTTTGACCTGCTGAGGAGCCCTTTTCTGTATCAGTTAATCAAAACTTCAGCACTGATCTGTATGTGCTCAGCATGAATTCCCAGACTGCGTGGATTTTTATCTGAAAATCAAAGCTTTGCAGATAATAAACATATTGCTTTTGAGAATCTGAAGAATTGACATAGAAAACTGGTAATCCATTTTGGACTCTTAAGCTATCTCAAATTTCTAAAGGCTGTAAAGACCACATGAATAAAGTGAGACTGTTTATTATCCCATTACTTCATTATTTTCTCCTTTCCATTGCTTTGTCTTTTAAAGCATCTCTTTTGAAATTTTGCTCTCCTTCTAGAAGATGTACATGAGTAAAAAATACGTTAACTGTACATATCTATTTTATATCTCAGTTGAAATTCTGAAATACTATATCAGGGAGTATGGGAAGACATGACAAGAAATAGGAATTTTTTTTCAAGGAGTTTTAAATTCTTGGAAGCTTAGGTTGACATTCACGATTCCTGTTTATTTGAGAGAATGTTGTCTTCCATACATCTGCTATTGAGTGTGCCACCTTCAAACTGTCTCAATCAAACAACTGCTAAGAGCTACAAGGGACATGTAATTTCTACCATGTTTTTAATGGCTTGAGTATGTGTATATTTCCTTTTTCTGTAAGTGGTTTTCATATTCCTAACTGTTTGTGTTTGCTGAAAACTGCTCCTCGTTTTCTAGTCAGACTGTAGTTTGTGTGTAGATGCTGTGCTGCAGGGCATGTGTTTTGGTTTAGGACAAATTTGAGAGGAAACTTTCAAACAGGGTCTCTTCAGGGGAAAAAAAAGAACAGATTCAAGGTGCTCCTCTTTTAAGTGGTTCGGGGAAAAAAAATTTCTTTGAAGGAAAGTGGAAAAAGCTGTTATTTAACAAGCAAAATATCTACAAGCATAAAAATGGAATAATATTAAACAATGAAACTTCTCGCTGTTCAAAGAGATGGCAAATCCAGGAAAATCTTTGCTGTGGGGTGCAGCTCGGCTCGCTCAGTCTCTTATCAGTCTCTCAGGCGCCGGAGAGTGCTGAGGCCCAGGCCCCGGTGGGCCACAGGCGTGAGCTCCTGGGGTGTTCTGGAGCACCCCAGTCTAGAGCAGATTTGAACAGATTTAAGGAAAAAGGAAAAAAAAACCACAGTCCAAGGAACTTCCCTGCCCCAGCTAGCTAAAAACTAACTAAAAGCAAAGGAGAGCTCTGTCCCGCTGTCTGTCTGTGCTGCAGACAACACAGTCTGGAGATAGCGGTGGGGGAGTGAAAGCTGTTTCTGAAAACAAACTGCGCGCTTCTTCTTTCTCCTCTTCGCTCTCAGAACCAATCTTAAAGGTGCAGAACTTAATATGTAACATAAACAGAACACACAATTTGGGGATACAGGCATCATAAAGTCACCCCAGGACAGCATGAAAAGATCAGAATATGCACTGCTTGATTAATTCCTTCTAATAAAATGAGAATTTTATACCACTCTAAAAATTTGATTTAGTAACATTTCCTACATTCCAAAATGTCAAAAATTATCCTGTTCCATCAATGTATTTAGTTACTGCTTGTGTACATTTCTTCTATTTGAATGCAAAAAGATGAGCTACTGCAGGCTTAAGGTTGCCTAAAATTGTTTAAAAAATGAAAAAGGCCAATGAGCAATACTAATGTGTTGTCTTACCACCTGCAGAGTTACTAATGCTCCATCATAAAGGTCAAAGGGAGGAAACTGAATTCAAAGAGCTCCTGGAGTATAGGGACTAATCCTATTTAAACCTATAAGTTTACTAAATGATAGGTGCAGAGTCTTTAGCAGAAAAAGGCAACCTTTTTCTCAAAAAGGGGTGCTGGAAAACCAGAACAATGTGTAATTATGGTACCTGTCAGGTCAAATAACCTGGATAGCTAGCCTGGATAGCCTGGATGGCTACGTCTGTATTCTGCTAAAAACCCAGGGCTTTGACATACAGGGCATACACAGAGACTTCTTTGAATTTTTAAAATCATTCAAATGTTGCGTGGAAATACTTCCACCAAAATAAGGAGCTATTATTACTGCATTGACTCAGATTTAGTACATGGTCTGTAGTGTATTGTAAATAGTTTACCTTACAGATAAAGTTTTCTGATGCATACAGTAATGTGTACTATATTGTGGATATAGCTTGTCATCTTTATTTAACAACAGGCTAAAGGGATGCAAAAATTACCAACAGAAAAAAAAATCTCTGACTTCACTAAATTAGTAAAATGAAGTGCATTGGTGATAAAAAGCAACCAAGAATAGATGAACTAGCAGGACAGATACCTAAAGGGTGAGGAGACTGAGTGTGGGACTGAAGAAAATGCCTAAAGCATCTGAATTTGCTTCACTGATTTCACAAGATGAAATTAATTATGTAATTTGACTTCAGTTTTTGCAGCGCCAAGTCTATAACTCACTGTGGGCCTGGGTTACTATGTGCCTTTTTTTTGTTCTTTCTTTTCTTTGCAGGGTGTCTGTGGATGAAATATTTTTCATTACAGCAATAAGTCATCTGTCCAATCACTGCTTGCAAGAGGTAGAAGAAAGAAACTTAGACTGTGTTTTCATTTTGTGTGGAGCTGAGAGCACTGAGCCAAAAAAATGCTTCTCTCATGAAGGAAGGCGTGAGCATAGTCTGTGCCTCACACAGACACACACAAGTGATATCTACACTTGCACTTGTGTCTTGGGCCTAATTGAAATGTGAACATAGCAAATACGTGGAAGCACAAAGAGAAAATTATGTAAAATAGAAACAAAGAGTTGTAAAAATATGAGGGAAAAAAGATTATGGCTAATGCAAACAAGAACTTAAAATGTATATATTAGGTCCATTAGGTAAATGAAGAAAAATTTTAAAACTTAATAAGTTAATCTTCTGATTAAGATTTTTGAAAAACTCTTGACAAAGTAATCAATTCCTGTTGGTTTCAAGGAAGAGTTGCGGGCCTAATTACTTTAAATCTCTTTCAAATCTGAAGAATTTGATGTATCATCTTAGATGCAAATGATTATCTTCTGAGAAAAAAAAATCAAAATACTTGTACAAATATTAAGTTCTAATGTAAAGTATGTCTGAGAGTGCAAATAAAATTATAAATAAAAATATATTGTAGGATAAAAAGGTAAGAAATAGCAGTCAAATAATTCAGTTCTGAGGAAAAATCTAGTCATTAATAGATAGAAGTCTTAGAAAACAAATATGTTGTTTACTAAGAAAATTGTTGTTAGCAAATACTAAATATACAGTCCAACAAATACATACTTGTTTTTTTCCTCTCTTGATGGACACATATTAATTAGCCTAACTGGATATTGTCAAGTTTTCCTTTTGGCTGTGGATTTGTGAAATAGCACTGTTGCTGCTTAAAGTATTGTGTTTAGTAAGAAAGTAGGTAATACTGAGGGAAAGTTTCATAGTGTAATAAAATACTGCGTCCTGATGTGTGCCTGTATTTTCAGACACATGTGAAAATTTCTTAAATTTCATGAGTCACATCCAGGTATTAGTTTTCATTGTCATGGAATTATAGAATAGCTTGTGTTGGAAGGGACCTTTAAAGATCATCTAGTCCAAACTCCATGCAAAGAGCTTCATCTTCAACTACATCTTCAACTAGGTCAGGTTGCTCAGAGGCTCATCCAACCTAACTGAATGTTTCCAGGGATGTGGCATCTACCAATTCTGTGCAAATTGCTCTAGTGTTTCACAAGGCTCATAATAAAAAATACCATCCTTATATCTAATATAAATTTACTCTCTTGCACTTTAAAACCATTACCCCCTGTCTTATCATAAGCTCCACTAAAAAGTCTGTCTTAATCTTTCTTAGAAGCACCGTATAAGTACTGGAAGGACACAATAAAGTCTCCTTGGACACTTTTCTATTCCAGCCTGGACAAACCCAACTCTCTCAGCCTGTTCTGTAATCATATTTTTGACTGTCTTAAGAACCCATTTAATGTCTTTCCTGTGCTGAGGATCCCAGAGCTGGGTGGAGTATGCCAAGTGGGGTCTCACTGGTACAGAGGACTGTGTGAACAGGGCAGGGGCCAAACCTACTGTCTTTGGATTCAGCCCAGGATATAGTTGCCTTTCTTGTTTGCAAGTGCCCATTGTTGGCTCATGTCCAGCTTTGCATCCACCAGCAGCCTTAAGTCCTTGGGGGCTGCTCTCAAGTCCCTTCATCTCTCAGCCTCTGCTGATGCCAGGGCTTAGCCTGACCCAGGCACACAACCTTGTACTTGACTTATTTGAACCTCATGAGATTCCCATGCACCCACTTTTCAGGTTTGTGCAGGTCCCTCTGGATAGCATCCCATTCCTCAGGTATGTCAACTGCATCGCACAATTTGATGTTGCCTGCAGGCTTGATGGTGTGCACATAATCCCTCTGTCTGTATTTTTGATGGAGACATTAAACAGTCCTGGTCGCAGTATGGACCCCTCAGGGACACCACTCATCACTGATCTCTGTTCAGATATTGATCCATTGACCATTACTTTCTGGATATGACCATCTGAGCAATTCCATATCTGTTGAACAGTCCATGCATCACTGTTACAGCAAAACATATTTGAGTCTTCTACAGTGTAATCACTGTCAACAGTGATTTGCTTCCACTTCTTGTATACTTTGTATATAACCAAAGCATTAGTATGAGAGAAAATTGCATATAACTGTCACTGCAGTGGAATATGGCATAGTGTATAATGGAACTGTAAATAAGTGAACCCTGTGGAAGAAGCGCTCTGCTCTGTCTTCTGCTGCTGTTTCCCATGTTTTCCAACCTCCTTCAGGAAGTTGCTGTTGCATTTTTTAAACAGCTGCTATAAAACACATGGGATTACGACACAAGATGCTTCAGCTCATTTAATACAAGTCCTTGAGTGAAGTTGCATATTATGTGTGCCAGCATAGAATTTATCTAAATGTCTTTATCTACCGTGCCTTACCAAGTCCCTCAAAAGATGTGCTGCTGCCTTGTTAATCAATTGAGATTTGAGTGGGATTGGTTAATGTCCCATAGTCACACAGTATAAGGAGTTAGCATCTTGAAAGTGAATGACTAGTGTTTAATTCAGAATATACAGAATGATGGGTACAGACTTAAGAAATCATGTAAACTCAGTGTACATTCTTAGAAATCAGAACTAAATGTTTAATTAAAGGACTTACAAGGTGGTTAATGTTATGTTTGCTAATTCTACTTAATCTCAGTTTATCTTCTCAGGAGATCTACACCACTGTTTTAAAACCTTTGTAGTAAGAAGGTCATATGTTGATCTTAAAGTTAAATTGATGGTGCATAACTCATTAACAGTATCTTAGATTTTGGTTTTGTGAACGTTTTACTATCAAGATATCATACACATTCATTTTATTACACTTTTTTGAGGAAGGACATTGGTGAAACAAAGGGTATATGTTAAAACTAAAGAAAGGAGATAACTCTATCAAAGTCTGCCTAATACCTATCATTAATAACTAGATAATTTAGCAAACGAATGTGAATTATTTCAGTCTTCTATGCATATTCTCCTGATGAGGACAGAATAGGGATGGAAATAAGGGATGGAAAAAATTTCTGTTTTATATAATTGGCAACCCTTTTTAGTGATTTCTCTTACTGAAAGAGTAGACTTAGAATGCAAAAAAGGCTCTGATCCAGGAGGTTGTAGGTTATATTAAAAGACTCCATCAAAGAATTAATATAGCTTTAAATACTGCATAATTACTCATCTGTGTCAGTTGGTATCATACTTGATCTTTATTGAAGAAATATATCCCCAAAACATATGTAGTAAGCTTAGAGGAAGTGAATTTTTGCAGCTATAATTTATATTTGTCAGTGTAGCATCTGCAAAGAAGTCAAGACATTGAACCATCATTAAAAATGCCAATGAATTCTTATCTTTTCCAAACACTTGATAGTGGATGAGCTGCGATAAGGCTGGCTCTTTGCTACACAGTGCATAAATCTGCAAGCTGTGTCAATGTGAGATGGTTGTTGTAGAATCATTTAGGGCTGATGCAAGTGGTAATGCAAATCCCGAAGCCTGGACCTCTATTAAGCTGTATATTCTCTTATCAGAACTTATCATTCACATATAACTATACATAATTTCATTCACTGAATTTTTTTCTGAGGTGGATGTTATGCCAAGGTCAATTGATGTCTAATAAACAGTAGGAGCATCTCACAGGATCCAGGATGATATGTAAGTAGTAATGCATTAAAGAAAAATGAAAATGGAAGAAATTGAAATGGAAGAAATTGAAATTGAAGTGTTTTTAAAAGAAGTTTTTTCATGATAGATTTACTATAGATAATTATATACATACCCTTTAGAATTTTAGAAATAAAATTAAGACTTCTATGATTGCAATGCCTATTAAAGACATGCAAGATATAATAGCTTGACACAGTGGATCTTGTAAATAAGGATCTTGTAGGCACTATCCTGCACCTTTGTGTAAGTTAGTGCCTAATAATGCTTCAAACACAGCTTATGCTGCATGTAGGAAAGTGTACCAGTCCACGACCTCTTCTCATTGTCATTATTTTATTTCTCCACTGACTATGTGGCCATTATGGTGGCAGATATGACTTGTCAAACAGCCTTAGTTCAACTCCTTCTGGACAAAATATGTATAACATAATATTTGCTTGGATAACATATTTAGGTTTAGGTCTCATCTTTCACCTAGTATTGCTTTGACTAAACAATCTCTTTTAAGGGAATTATAGGCTAGGACTCCTCACCTTAGCTTCTCTGTGAGCAGCTGCTTGCTATGGGTTTCTTGTATCTGAAGTGTACCTGAAGTAATCAGTTCACATTCCAGTTCTTTAGTAAAGAATTACAGTTCCTGGTTCTCCCTTGACTCCCAATTTACACTTAAGGATGTGAGTCTGCACCGGACTTGGGGAGACTGGAAGTCTTAGATAAACACAGGTTTTAAGCAGTATTGTGATGTTCTCAAAATCAAACAATGTGATTTTGCTGTGTTCTTTTATTGGCCAATTTACTTTTGATTAATGAAAAAGTCCCTCCTATGTGATGCTTTGAAGTTCTCCCTAGATAGTCAGAAAGCTCTCTCAGCAATACTCCGGGCAGTCTTTTCATCTGAGAAATATTTTTTTCTCCACAGAGTGTAAGCGCTAAGGGACAAATGATTGGTTGAACATAGTAATACATCCCTATTAGTTAATCTAAATCTCACTCTGCTCTTCAGAAGAGGTGGGGTAGGGGCAGGGAAAAGAGCCTTTATCAATTTTCACCCTAGCTGAGAAACATTCATCCTTGATTCCAGAGTGTGTGATCAGCTAGATATATTTGTTGCACAGAGTGTATGCTCACTGACAGGCTGTTTGTTGAAAAACAGCCAGTATGGAGATCACTTTGTCCAGTGGTTCAGATCAGTCCAGAGTGTCACTTATGTTCACCCAAGCATGGCAAGTCTTGGTCCACCCAGCTCACATCTTGTGTGCACACAGATAAATCTCTGATATCCAGCCATAACTGCTATATAGTTTCCTCTTTGCCTCATAGTTACAATTTAAGCTTCATACATCTGGACACATATACCTTCCTGAAAATGCACATCCAACAGTAGCATTGTAGGGAAGTAGGATAGGACAGCTGTAGAAGAAAAACACTGAAAATGCATTGATGTGTTAAAATCACTGCCACTTACATGGCAAACACTTCTGTCTGTCTTGGAGAATGAAGGAGGCACATTGCCCTAAAATGGAGCTCATTCACCCTCCTGAAAATGTTTTCAGTTCCCTCCTTGTAGATGGAAAGAGATTTAGAGATTTAGAGATTTAGAGATTTTAGAGATTTAGAGAAGTAGATTTTCTTCTTTGGCTTCCAGTAGCTACATTGTCTGAGACAGGCTCAGTTCTTTTTATCAAATGAGGCCCCGGGAGAAAATCTGCCATTGGGCCACTATCAAAGACTGGTACTGTGGCTGTTAGAAAGTTTGCATTTATCCTTATCACAGCTGTGCACAACATGAGCTCTTAAGCTTACAGCTCATCCTTTAAGGTGGTGAGCCTGTGGAAACTTGTCTGTAAAAGGTTTCTAACTGTGGAACGTGCTTCACAGCTAGTCTAGGAAAGTGAATTGACCTCAAATAGTACATTGTAATGGGTTAACATTGGAAACTGAAGGAAGTTTCATAACAAATCCTTTAATCTCGGAATTTCTAGGAGCATGTCTTTTTGTCTTTTTTTTTTTTTTCTTCATTATAGCTAGGAAGCTCTCTTGAGAGGAGTTCATAGAAGGGAATAGAGATAAATAGTACAGAATCTAACACTGTCTATTATCTTTATAATGGCAATATGAAAGAAAGTGACAGATTTGGGATGGGTTTTCCTTTTCTATAGCTGTCTCCACACCAGCTGATTTCTTTTTAAGTCAAGTCTTATGGTTAACAGATGGGAAGAACTGATAGTATCTGGAATCCTTTGAGACATTACACTGGAGGATGCAGAGGCTTCAGAAGCTGCATGTGAATGTAGAGTTTACAGAACAGCCAAGTGCTGTGCTGAATGCTGGAAGTCCTGCTGGTTTTCTAAAATAGAACATTTTGTGAATTTAAGGTGTGAAATAGCCTGCACTAAGAAATTTTTCATGAACATAACATTCTGTCTCTTCTCTCATATTTGTTAATCATTTCAGTAACTAAGCCACTGTTATTGGCCACTTCATGAATGATTAAAGTGCTACTGTCTTTAAGTCTTAAAACTCAATGTTATTGACATATTTATTTAGGAAGAGCAATATACTCTCTAAGCTTATATAAGATGAAACCATAATTAATTGAACTTTATGTTATGCAAGTTAGTCCAAGTTTAAGTAGATAAGAAAACCATGCATATACATATTAGCAAAGAGCACTGAGATAGTACTTGTGAACAAAACAGTAGTAAAAGAGGTACCCCATTTCATTCTCAACAGTTCTGCCTCCAGCCTGTATTGTTGTTTGTTTTATATAAATAATTCTGATTATTTAGTTTCTGAAAATATCCCTTGAATTGGGGTCTGTCCTCATTTTTCTGATTTTTCTAAATAAAAATAGGAAATAGTATCAGTAAGGTTCCTTAGAAAATACCTAACAAGAAAAGAGATTCTATGAAAATAGTAATTAATACTAACAAGCATTCCTATATTGCAGCTTGGAAAATCCAGTGGAATGGTACTGAAAAAAAAAGTTATAGGTGGTTATGGCATTAGCCTGTGTCCCACTGTCCCATCCATAAAATTCTGCACAATGTCCATTGGTTACCAGAACAACAGTATGTTGCTGCACTGATGCGAATAGAGGTGTCTCATGAAAAAGTAGAAAACTTGCTTATAGATTATTATTGGATCCATCAGATAAACAACCAGGGTTATGTATTCTGACTAAAGAAGTGATAAGTAAAAGCCTTGTCAGAGACTGGTACTGGTATAAAAATTCATAATTATGTAGATTATTTTGCTGGTTTGACATTAGTTAATATTGGGGAGGAAGGAAGGGAAACATCAGGAACATAGTTCTCCTGAAAGAGGCTCTTGGGAGCTTCAGAAAGAGCCAATAGCTGTCCAGTTCTGAGAACTGACAGCTTTGTAAGCCATTGAGAATCAGAATCCACCCCCGTGAACACCCATTTTAAAGCCCGGGAAACTCTGAACTCGCCCTCTTTGGCTTCCGGCTTCTGAAAGTGTCGGGGCTGGGGGGGGGGAAAGAGGCCCAAGAGGCCCGGCCTCGTTCTGGCCGGGCTGCCCCCCCCCACCCAGCAGCCTAGCTCTTGGGCAGGCTGAGAGGGCAGAGGAGCCCCTCCAGCCGAGCAGAGTCCAAGCTCTGTCTTTAATCACCTTCGCCTCTGGCTGTGCCGAGCCGAGATTCTCCTGAGCCATGCTGGGCCAAGGCCAGCAGCTCCCAGACAGGGATGGGAGGCCAGAGCGGGCCCCCCCCCCTTCTTTTTGTTGTCATTGCGGCTTTCTCCAGCGGCTGCGGAGCAGAGAGAGAAGCCCAGCTCCGCTGCAATTCATCACCGTGACTGCTTCAGCCACTGCCG
>VWYI01002080.1:0-14975 GCA_013399455.1 Anthoscopus minutus | reverse complement strand
GTGAAAATGGGAGGAGTTTCACAACAGCAGAGTTTTTCTGAACTGGGCAGCTGCTGTTTTGTGAAGATGCAAAGCCACAAGAAAACTGTTCTAGTGGACATATCTCCAAGGTGTTGAAAAAGAAAACTCCTCGCCCTATGCGAATTGAAGAAAGATTATTGTAGAAGTGATAACTGATTTAAAAATCCCAGATCTTGTTCTATGTTGTCAAGTAAAAAAGAGAAAGGTGGGCAAGAGGAAAAGTGTTCTAAAAGTTTCATCTTAATTTTTTCCTTTTCATTTTTTTTTTTTTAGTTTTGTTAATAAACTTTCCTTATAGTCTAAGTTTGAACCTGTTTTTTCCTTTCTTCTAAAATCAAATCTCACAACAGAAA
This sequence comes from Anthoscopus minutus, assembly GCA_013399455.1. Classification (NCBI taxonomy): domain Eukaryota; kingdom Metazoa; phylum Chordata; class Aves; order Passeriformes; family Paridae; genus Anthoscopus; species Anthoscopus minutus. Next base: position 14,601 of record VWYI01002080.1, on the reverse strand, counting down.
ATAAGTGTACTAGTGAGTTTAGCTAGCTCTAAACCCACAACCCATATACTTGTGGAAGGTCAATAGTGCATAAAACACTGTAGTTATTAGCATTCTTGTTAATATACTGTGTGTCTGCAGAAAAATAGTTAATTTATGAGCCAAATGCTATTGAAAGTAATAAACATAATGACCTGGAAAACTGCATGAGCAACTGTCATACAGAAGTGATGCTTTAGACTCTGGAGAATGTCTTTTAATATTTTGATAGCTACATATGGTCACTAGCTCCTACAGTTGGTTTAGAATGTTTGCTTTTGGTACTCGACACCAATACCATATTATTTGCCAGATTTTCTCATGCCTACTTGGTATCGTGGAATAGCTGATGTTGGAAGAGACCTCTTAAGCAGAACCACCTAGATGTACTTGTCCATAAACATGTCCAGGCAGTTCTTGAATGTCTCCAGGGATGGAGATGCTACAACCTCCTTGGGGAAGCAATGTCACTACTTGGCCAGTACAAAAGTGTCTCCTGATGTTCATGCAGTACTTTCTGTGTTTTGCCTTGTGCCCTTGTTCTGTCCCTGGTCACCACCTGCAATTAGTCTGGCTCCATCTTCTTTGCACCCTCCCTTCAGGCATTTATAGCCATTAATAAGATCCCCCCTGAACCTTCTCTTCACCCCGCTGGGTAGTCCCAGCTCTTATATCTGATGACTTCCATACTACAAGGTGCCCCCTTGGATAGCCCTAGTTAATTTGAAACACTGTTTGTAAGGCAAATGATGCTTTAATTATTTGGTAAAATACTGCAACAGGCATATAATATCTTAAAAAGCATTATTTGTGGTTTCTTTAGAAATTATTTTAAACATTTCCAGTGGCATTATTTGAATACAAAAAGTGATTCTGTATTCTTCTTGATGTCACTGAGAGGTAAAATTTTTTTGGAGCATGACATAATATTACAACTCCCACAGCCTGTCTGTTTCTCTTGTCATGTTTGTGACTAGTCAATATAATCTGATGAAGGATCATTTATCATTTTTATTGTTGAACATTTGATTCAGTAATACAAGGAAAGAAGGTTCAGAATGGTATATCCTAGTAGTTCTTGTTTTTGCAACTTCTCCAATTTTAAATAATTAAGCACACTTTAGACTTAAAGATTCTTTTTTATTTTGGATGCATCAGGTCAAAACCTCAGCTAAGTAGGTCGAGATATCCATCCAGCCTTAAGTATAAGTTTCTCCATGTAAAGGTTCTTTTTGCTTATATCCCCTTAGACAAAAAAGCTGGGATATTGAAAGAAAAAATATAAATGAGTGCACCATTTGAATTGCTTGACTATATCAATATTGATTCATAATACAGGATTTCCTGATACTGAGATAATTTTAATCAATTAAGTTTGTACGGTGTACTGAAGTGGTTTTTTTCCATGCAGCTTAGTAGCAGAGCATTTATCTTCTTCTCTTGTGTTACCTGACATTAATTACTAGCATACTTTGGCAGCTCTAGACAGAATGCAGAATGTCTTAGTTTGATCTATGACAGATTTTAAATTCTATTTATCATGGTTAGGTTTTTTTTTTCATTGCTGTGTTTTAGCTTCTCATTTTTCTCCTTTTCTTCCCATAGTAATTACAGAGAGGCTCCAATACCACAAAGTGCTTACTCGCATCCAGATCTAAAGGCAGCTGAGTTGCCATGAGTTATACATGCAGAAGCAAAGCAGCAGGAAGCTGTGTGTGGCAGAGTTGCATTATAAATTGCAATTTGCTACTTGGCTGTCTTGCTACATCAGATAACTGATAATCTGATGCCTTTCCCATCCTACACCTGTACCCTGGTGACAAATAAACTAGCTGCCAAATACCTGCTGTAAAACAAAACAAAACAAAACCAAAACAAACACAAAACAAGCAAAAACCCCAAAACAAACTAACCCCTAGAGGTGGGTACTCATTGAAAAGAATATTTTTCATTATTATCTTTCCACTCTCTACTTCATTTAGTCACTCATGACAATTGTCTTGTGTCCTCTAGTTCTTTCCATTTTACACATAATTTAAGTTCTGCATCTGAAATGGAATAACCCCATTCAACAGCAGGGCTGGGGCTGCCTGGGTAGAAAACAGCTCAGGGGCCCTGGTGTACAGTAGACATGAACCAGCTTTGACAGAATGAAAGGCAACAGTCACAAACTACAGCACAACCAATTTTGATAAAATATTGTGTCTTTTTTTATTTTCACCATGGGAGCAGTCAGGTTTGGGAGCAGGTGCACAGGTTGTGGAATTTCATCCTCATAATAAATATTGAATCCTCACACAAACACAACCTTGAGAACCTGATCTGCTTGGACCTGCTCTGCGTAGAGAGCTGGGCTAAATGGTCTTCAGAGGTCCTTAATTTCTTTATATATCTGACCTTAATTTCTCTATAGTTTCATGATAAGCAAGGGTGAGCCCTGCAAGGGTAACAGAAAGTACCTAATGAAGCAACTTCATTGTTAAATTTGGAATAACAAATTATAATTTTTTCTTTCATGTATATAATTTTCAATCTAAAAGAAAAAAGCAAATGAGAGATATTTTTCAGAAAGTACTTTTGAATTTTGTGAGTTTCACTATATCTAATGAATTTCCTCTGGACAACATTTTAACCTGATTTTTAGGACAGACCAGTGACGGACTCAAGTTTTAGATTTTCAGCAAAGGACTTATGACAGGCTGGAGTTGTAGGGAGGAAATATTCTGCGCAAGAATTATAAATACACAAGTTCTGTTTCATTGGAGTGTCTTAAAAAGTAGGTTATACAGGACTATTTTCAGGGTCTCAAAAATTTATATCCAAGGAAATGCTTAGGTGAATAGAGCCACAACAATAAGCATCTGTTTTAATAATATTAAGACTGTTAATTCGTAAGAGAGACAGGATGTCGATTTCTCTTGCACCATGATTTACTGTATCTTTCCTATGGAAGGAAATATAATACAATCCTTGTTTACAAGGAAAAATGAAATGTAGAAAGAGAAGACGGGGCTATGACTCTCATGTTTCATTGGAAGTTTTTGCCTTTTGGTTTCTGCCAGAAGGGCCAGACCAAACATCTGTGCAGTATTGACAACTGGATTTTTATTCCTCCAAGGTAACAGGGCAACTTTATTGCTTATACATTATTAATAGTATATATGTAAAAACTTATATGCATACCTGTCGGAGTGTTTCCCCTCTTGGGGGCGGCTGGGGTCCAATTCCGACTAGCTGAGGACCCCAGGTTAAACAACCCCAACAAGGACGGGGCAAAATACAAGAAGCGCTCCCTCCCTCAGGACCAACAGTCCCACAGTTTATTGCAGAACAACTCACGAGGCATCCCGGAGAAAAAGAGGAGTGGGGGGGCAGTGTCCAGGCCCTCTAGGATAAACCAAGGGAGAGGGGGCAGGANACTAAACAGACTATTCTGTGCAATACAACACATACATATAAAAAACCAGAAATGTCAAGCATGTATTCTCTTGAGTAAAAAAATGAAACCCAGCAGAAATCTTCCCTGCAGGACTCATACAATTTTAGGGTTAGGATTTAACATATAACATCCTAAGTATTCCCTGAGATATTTTGTTTCTGTCTAATCCAAATATGATCCTTTCTCAGAAAGTAAAATTACCCCCAAGGCAAAAAGAGAAAAGGGAAAAATGTCCACCACTGTATATGTCTCCTGTGTGGCAAATAGGCAGGCACAAACTTAATCTGTAGGGGTAGCCTCATTTACTGAAATATTTGAATGTAATCCTTTCATGTCCTGTTGTTCAGACATTGCTCAACAGTGTTGCCTCATGGCATTCATTTTTGCACTTTCATTGTTTTTTTCATATGTGGCAAATACAATGAGTATTTACGACAGCCAAAAGCAACCAAGAGATGGCAGCACTGGTTTTAATATTCTGTGCGCAGAATCTGCACTAAGTGGTACCTATCTAGGGCATACTTTCACCAATCAGTGAGTGGTTCTTTCTTTAGAGAAGGCCTGTTAAAATTAGTGGCCTTACTACTGATGGAAATTGTCTTTTCCCATTTGCAGATTTGCATAATGCTGTCTTGACAGGATCATAATCTTTTTGGCAGGAAAAGTCTAACAGACACAGGAGCTCTATGGAGTATTTAAGTGCTGCAGGGCAGCTTTGGTCAGTGTGAATGAGCAATCTTGCTTCATAATTTTTTTTTTGTCTTTCAGTGATTTCTGTTTCATTTTTTATTCCAGAAGACAATTGTTTTCATCAGACAAGGTGTTTTGAAATACAGGATGCTGAAATAACTGCCCATGTTTAGTAGTTTCTTTTTAACTTAAATACCTTCTAGCCTTCTGCACTGAACATCAATCGCTTCAGTTTAATCCAAAGAAAGCCCCACAGGGACATAGCCATAAAAAAATTATTAACATTGTCAGGAGTTTGTTAGCATTTCAGTAATTGTTCATAGGCTGTATAGACTCACTTTGTTGCACTGTAATGGTAATATTATGTCACTGTGTATATGAAGACTCAAAAAATTTTAATTAACTAATTTTCATACAGTATTTTTAAGGATTTTTTTTTGCAACTAGATATCCGCAAAAGATTACAGTATAAATGTGGTGATTGAGACTACAAATTAAGTATTTGAATATTAAGTGAAATATGTTGTGATACAGTGTGAAGTTTGATACACTGCATATGAATGTGAGCATTTTTCATTTTGTATTTTAAAAAGTCAATAACATGGCTGCAGTGTCAAAATGATTTGATGATGTTGAAAATCAAGAAAATTTAGCTTGATCCTCATGGAATCAACATCTGTTTCTAGCAAACTGAATTTCAGATCACCTCTTACTGTGACTTGTTAATGTGCATCTTGATTTTTGAGTTTTGTGAGTTGTGATTAGCATTTTAAAACCTTCAGTTTTTGCCAAGAAAGACTCCATAATATGTAGACTACGTACATGTTCCAGCCCAAAACCATTTAATGATTCAGAGTAATATAGAATTGCTTATTCATGTATGCCAAAACATTCAGAAAAAAAGGCAAAAGCTGATGGGCCTGAACTTTGTAGCATTTTGCAATATTTGACAAAATAGCTGGCTGTGTTTCTGCTAAGAAATCAGTGTTGTTGTGAGAAAATGGGCCTGTTTCTGGCATTACTGATCTTCCAGTACTCACCTGGGTTGGTACTATGGCAGTGCTGCTGAATGGAATAGACCATCATTATTTTAAAATGAGCATTTTGTTTTTTTCTTATATGGAAAGTATATAACCCAAACAATTATCCATATTCGGAATTAGAGTTGTGTTATTTCAGCATTTTTCTTTGCAACTGCTCTGGAAGTGGCCATAACTAGGAGGCTTCAACCATCAAATTTGCCAAGCTGCATGTGGATAATTTTAAATTATCCATGTAAGCCATTTCTTCGGATGCAGAGGTGGTGATGCCAGGATCTAAGATAGCTGTTAGACATGGTGCCCATGTGATGGCAGGGACAGAGGTGGTGGGAATCCAGCAAAACAGTCTTGAGATCTCATCCAAGATGCGTGACCACTGCTGCAGAGGTGCATGCAGGGGCTGCTGCTGCCACTCAGACATCAAGTGGCCATGCTCTGTGTGAAATCTGTGTATGTCTGGGAGTGTTACCCAAGGCAAAGTATATAAATTGGCAAATTTTGGTTTGTCTTTTAAGTAACTATTTGCTAGTCTCTGTGCCTTGAGGCATTATGGATATTTCCATTGACACAAACTGTCAGGAGGGGCACAGCGCCCATGAGCCACTTGTGGCAGGCTTGGATTTGTGCTGATGGCAGCAAAAAAGGCAATGGTTTAGGGCTAGTGTTGAACTTAGAAGCTGTCAGATCAAGCAGAGCAGCTGAGGGAGGCACAGGGGCAGCTCCAGCCCTGGCATCGGGCACCTCCCTGGGGATGGGGTGTGGTCACACTGGAACTTGAGCCCATCACTGGGCTGGGCAGGGCTGTGGGGAGCTAGAGACAGCCCCACTGCAGCCGGGGTGGAGGCTGACAGCCCTGGGAGACTGACATAGAGTCCTGGGCTGTGGCTAGGTTTGGGGAGCACCAAGGATGACTGGGAATGGAATGCAAGACCTCTTGGGTTCCTGACATGTCTGGGCAGCTCAAGAATTAACAGGAGTCTTTATTGGCAGCATCTTGTAGGGAAAAAAATACCCAAACCAATCAACCCTCAACAGCTGCAAGTAGATATTACACGTATTACAATAAAATGTTTGTACACCTTTGACATATCTTCAAAAGCCACAGGAGAAAATGAAGCAAAAATCTTTGTTATGCAACCAGTACTGGTAAGTGGCAACACTAAAGAAAGGTCATAGTGGCTTAGCATTTCTATGGGTGTGTGTAGAGTCCAGTGGAGTAAATCACTGAATGGCATTAGGGCAGCCAGCTGAAGTGAACAACTTTGGTTTCCTTCTTGACCTGTGTTTTCTTTTTTCAAAATGGCCAAAATTTTAAAAAAAGAATTGTTTGCAGTTGAGCTGGAGAGATACTGTCTTTTCCTTCACTTTGTTTGTGAATTCTCCCTTTCCTCTTCTGTCTCTGGGAGAGTGCTGTCACTAATGAAGTAGAAGCCTTGGCAGAATTCAAACATTTTGAAGGACTTCACAGTCCAGCAGACTTTGACAAATGAAGACAAGTGGGAGAGCACTGGAAGGTGTTTATCTGAAGGATAGTTAACAGGCCTGTCTATAGGTTGGGCCAGGGACAGAGACATTTGTTCTGTTGGTGGCTCTATTTGAAATGTATCCAGACCATGCAGTAGAAGAGTTTTGTGATAGTAATACCAGATTTTAGGTTCTTTGTGAAGCCTAAAACCTTTCAGAACTTGAAAGTGACATATCAGTTTCTTCATTGCCTTCAGAGTTCAAAGGATACCACTATTAATAATATGAATGTTGATATAATCCAAATCAGAGAAAACGATAATATTAGTTAAAGCCTCACTCATTGTTTTAATTTATTAAGTATTTGTCATAGGTTCATCCACTATTGCTATCTAAGCAGAAGATGCAGCCACTTTTAATAAATAAGGTATTTGAGCAACTTTATTGGCACGTGACTTGAAAAAAATTTGGAAAGCCTAAAATTGATCAAATCAAGATTGGTGAAAGGTGCAACAAAAATTTGTGTTCACTGGTGGGAAAATAACTAGTGAAACAAAATCCTGATTAATCTTTAATGGCAAACCAATGAAGTTCTGAACAGAGATATGCAGTCATGCAGTAAAAGAATTTAAATAACATTGCAATAAAATTCCAAGTGTAACAGTAAAAATTAACTCAAGAATTTAACTCAGATTTAGATTAACAAGAAAATATTCTGTTAACAGAAAATCTGAAAACTTAGTTGAAGGTGAAGAAAAAGGAAGTCTAATAATGAAATTCATATTATGTATTCTACTGTGTAAAGTTTTCAGTCATTCAGGCTTTATAGCTACTAAGATTTGGTTCTAATATTTATACTCCTTTCCTCCAGAAAATTATAAACCCTTACAAAATTATATTTGAGCAAAATATCTGCCTTTTGAATTTTCCTCTGTGTGATCCAAACTGATGAAGTAATGTCAAATACATCATACAAAAACAGTTACTCAGACAGAGAAATTTAAAGTAAAAACCTTCCGGCCATGAAAACCAAGTGTTTTGCTTTTCCTAAGTATTCAGAGAAATTGTTTGCAAATAAATTATTTCACTTGTAAAAAAAAAATCTCACTACCTTTCCACATGTAAACACGAAGCTGAGCATAGAAGAAAATAGTGGATATAGTGGCAGTCTTACAGTCTTGAACTGTTGGAAACACACACTGTAGAGAACCTCAGTAAGGGGCATGCTTTCAAGAAAAGAAGCAACAGGTTCAATAGGTTTTGCCTAAAAAAGCGTTTGAGACAGCAAGATCTTTCATGAACATGCTTAAGGAAACGTCATGTAAGAGAAGAATGGGTCTTGCTCTAGTTGCAGAATTACAACAGGCTGGGTCACCAGCAATTGCTGCAACACTGATTTAAAAAGCCCTGTCTCTGTAATGCTGTTAGTGCCTGAATGTATTTTATCTGACATCAGAGAATTTCTTGATAAAGACACCTTTGCAGGAGAGACAGAATGAAGGAGGGTTGAGAAACCTCATTAACATCCTGCTGTGTGAGCTTCCCACATAGGATACAATTGAATTTTGGACGCTGAGTGCTTGCAGTTCACTGGCAGGCTGCACAGTTAATGTCAAGCAGTAGACTTTAGGCCAGGTAAAAAAAATGATTAAGCATTGGCAGCTGCATGTTTGATACATATTTGAATTTACTGATCTATATTTGAATTTGATTTTTTAATATAGGTGGGAATATGTAGGGTAGGAGTTGAAAAAGGAATCTTAGAAGGGATTAAGAGCAACTAATACAGAAGTAGTGCTAAACAGTGCTTTGTTTAGTTGCCTTGCATTATGAAAAAAGTCCAGGTCTTTGACCTGCAGATAGTCTTTCTATCTAAAATTTGTCCAGTTTTGGTGACATAGAAATCAAGTTAAGGTGCATTTCACAATCAATAGCAAGACCCAAGTGCAGACTTCAACAAGATCTGCTTTTTTAAATGGAAAATGAAACCCTTTCTAAGAAGTATGCCTTCATCAACTATAATAAAACTAAGGCAAAACTGGTAAGACAAACCTTTCAAGTACAAGTAAAATAAGTTGAATTCTAAATTAATGACTCTTTCTAAGTGGTCTGAATCAAAGCATGATATTAATTCACAAGAAAAGCTGCTATATTCAAATACTAGGCCACATAACAAATCCCTGTTGTTTGGTTTCCATTGTAAAAAGCGTATTTACCCAGATTATGTGAGCTACATGCAAAGAGTAGGTTCTCTGTGGGGAACAAATATCCTCCTTCAGGCTTTTGTATGTCAGTAATTATAACCTCAGGGTTGTAGTTGTCTAAATGGCTACATTAGTAATTTTTTAATTTAGATTATCTGGTTTTCTGTAGCTGTCTTTACAGCTGACCTCAGATTTAAATTGGAGAAAGGACCATACATTTATATGAGCATGAACAGTGAGCGTTTGATCTTGGCTGGAGCTGCAGGCTGCGACTGCGATGGAAATGTCAAGTCATAATAGAGTAAGCTCAGTCAATTTCTCTCAGAAGTAAAACTTGCTGCTTTCAAATGTCACTGGGGTAAAGAAATTTTAGCATAAACTAATGCTGAAGTCAGTGGTAAATACATTTATCCACAATGTAACTTCAATACAAGTTATTTAATTGTAAGACATACTAAAATTTTATTAATCCAGTTGTGCTATATTGTTCAGTCTAGCAGAACTATGCCATTTGAGAGAAAAAAGCTTATTGGATGCCTTTGGAATTGCTACACTTCCTTCTGTCGCTCAAGCACTCCTTGCAATTTTTAAACAGTCTAAAAATAAATAATTATAGTTAAAGTAAAAATATAGTAACACCTCTAAACATAGTCTTATGTGTTAAATCAGCCATAATGCTAAGTCAGGGAAGTCAAATTCTCAAGTGCCTCTTTACCAACAGTGTGATTTCCAGTTCATGTTTTTTCATTGCAAGTCCAGAAAATGGAGTATCACCTTTATGAGGAACAGTAACAAGTTGGAATGATTTCCTCAGTTTTTTTAGGTTTTTTTTTGGCTACTTACCCAGAATCTTTAATTGCATTTATTTGCAAAGTACAAATCTTAGTAATGCAGTCTCAGTGAATGGAAAGAACTCTGTACGTATGTATGTATGATTTTGGACTTTTCTTACAAGCTGCCTTTTACTCCTAGTGTATACTTTTTGTTTTCAGGTACTTAATTTTTTTTATTTGGAAGAAGTCACCATCTTCTCTCTTGCAACTCTAGGACTTCTTTACATAGTTAAGAATTCAAGTATAGATTATACATGGACTGTGAAAAGAAAAAATTCTGTGATGAAAGATATGGAAGTAAATATTTGAGTTGATATATGTGATTTTTTTTTTAATTTCTGAAATATGTATATAGTAACTCTCCTCAGTGGTGTCACAAAAATAGTTAAATTTCATAGTAGATAACTACATGAAAAATAGATACTGCTGATTTGGAATCACCAAGTCCATTTATCTAAAGTTATATAACTGCCATGATTGAAGGGAAATAATTGTGAGAAAAATATGGTAAGTTGCAAAATATTACAGAATAAAAAGATATGCTATGATTTCCTTATCTTTAGGCAGACTGGTGCACATTTTGAAAAGTTTTGTTATTGACTCCAGTGAAAAAAATGAGGCATCTTGTATTGAGCTGATGCATGTTGGCTTCAGGGAATGATGTCTGTCATCATAAAAGATGGCTTTAGGATCCCTGGTCTTACACCTGTTTTTCATGATCATAAAGTAGATAAAGTTGGTTTGGTGCACACTATTTTAGATTGTCTAGTAGCAATGCAGTAGGCATTGCTGCTGTTCACTACAGCTGTAAACTCTGACCTTTGTAGGCACAAGATGGATCCTAAGGCAGGAATCAGTGGGTGTGTCCACCGCCTCAGTTTTTTCTCTACACTTTTGTGAGGAATGGGAAAAGCTAAACACAGGAAGCACATCTCCACCAAATTAAAGCTTTTATGTAGGTCTATCTATTTCTTCCTGGCTTACAAAAGTCTTTGTTTAAGTAGCTTTGAATTAGATTTGCATGATGTCTTACATCTACTGTGAAGCCTTAGCAATGAGTGAAATTAATTGAATGTAGATTCTTGGTGTTTTATGGAGCAGTACTTGCTTGGCATATTTTACACTGTAGAAACAGGACAGGCCTTGAAAACATGCAGTAACACACTCACATACACATGTATTGCTAAGATGGAGCAGTCAGCATCAAGTTATGTAGATATCAGTTGTTTAACATAAGAGATGTTCATCTATATATATATATATCCATCACATATAATTAATCTCCTTATAGTATAAATAAATAAATAAATAAAATACTGCATTACTTTTTAACCTGATATTCCTAAGTTATTTTTTCTCCTCACTTGGCTTTCAAGTTGACGTAGCAACTGCCATGGGTTCTCCTGCATTGCCTTCATCTTCCATTTTCAGTGTGGGATGCAGGAAATGCTGACCTGCATACGGTTGTGTTGATACAATAAGTTATCCTATCCTGTGTTTTGATGCAATAGAAAGGTTCTGAGGGGAGAGCAGTAAATAGGGGTGCAAGCCAAGGTAAAAATTAGGTCTTATGGGAGAAACTGATAAGCTGCAGATTTATTTCTAATACACTGTCCCCAAAGAGATGCAAGGCATGTGTAGGGCAGATAGAAGATAAAATGCTACCATCCATCCAGGGAAAGAGCTGACCAAAGATTTTAAGCCTCAGGCTAATACGAAGGCCTCTGCACATTTTCTTAAAGCTTTGAAGGTGGCAGCCTTCCTCAGAACTTTCCTCAGAATGCTTACAGGAACCATCTGACCAAAGGAAATGTCTTGCTGGTGCGGGTAGGAGTTTGTCTCGCTACACAGTTTCTATTCTGTTGCTGCTCTGAAAAAAATAAGGATACGAAGCCAAAAAACAAACAGCCAAACAAACCTCACATAGTTTTAGTCTTTCAAAAGGAAATTTCTTGAATCCTGTATTGCTTTAGGTGACAAATTGTCTGAAAGTGTAATTTCCACTTTTATTTGGCATAATTGAACTGGAGGAGTGGAGCTCAGGGAAACACTGCTGATATGTTCTCTATGGAAGTAAAATGGGCCAGTCCTGAAGGAGATTACATAATCAATAATCCAATTTGCCTTTCCTAGGGAAAGTTCATCATGGACTGTCTAAAGGACAGTGTCCTTAACTAAGGACACTGGCTTTAAATCCTGCAACTGGCAACAGATTGACTACCTGAAAGACTAACCAATCCAAGGGTCAGTAAGTTGGTAAAATAATGAAAAAAGAAATCATTTGTGAACAAGGAATTTATGAAAAATGAAGGTAGAGGAAACACTAAGTTTACATAGAAATGCTTTAAAATAAGTGAAAAAATGGAAAGAGTAATTAAGTAGACTTTAGAAAATCAGTAACATTGTATCTGCAATAAAACTATCAGGACAGTCTACAAGTTCTAATATGCAGAAATTGTTAGCAAAAAAATATGTTCTCACTTCCCTGTAATTTATATGTAAACAGTGAAAGAAACATTTAAAAGTAATTATTTTAATGTGCTGGGAGATCATACTGACTGTAATAGTTGATGGTACAACTAATATAACAGGTTAATGTGAATGGAGTAATTATTAACCTTAATTTAGTAGTAGTAAAGTCACTTACTACATGATTTGATACTGTTATGACTGCTCATCACTTCCTCAGAGTATTGCATTCCAGTGTCTCAGAATTTTTAGGAAACTGAGCAACAATTCTCTTTCTCTTTTTATTCAGCCATAGGAGAAAACATCATACATGGACTTTCTATTCAAATATTTCTTTTCTCTTTTAGCAAATATGTCACCATTTATAATAGTTGCCATCATGATCAGTCACAGATGATCAGTAATCATGGTTAGTGAAGTACTCAGTTACCAAAGTGCAATGTACTGTGTTAAATAGATAAGTATTCTTATTTCAATAAACAACTGGAGTGCATTTATCCCTAATCTGCTTCCCTCAAGATTACTGCATTTCATCCTTACACTACTTAAAAATTGTTCTGAAATTTGAACAGTGATCAGCAGTAAGCAAGTTCTTCATTGGCTTTTACATATCAAAGTGTGATTTAGTCTTAAGTCTTGATTTGCTGATTAACATTAGTACATCTTCAAAGTCAATTAGCATGGAAATTCAAGCAGTCCTAATCTTTATTTACTTTAAAACAATTTTCTGTCCAGTCTAAAAAAGCTGATGGAAGACTTGTGACTTTCCCAAAATTATTTTTCTTAGACTTAAGAACTATTTAAATCCAATTTTAAGGCTGAAATGTCAGATAATGTGAAGACCATCTAAGATCTCCTGTATACTTCTGTTCCGATCTGAAAGTTCCGTCAGTGAAGTCACCCAGTCTGTTGGCAATTGTAACACTTATTAACTGGTAATACTACCAGAAACATGAGGAGTTCTTTGAAGAAAAAAAAAATTGTTTGGAGTAGTATAGGATTTGAAGAAGGGGCTTGTGTGCCACCTGCAGTGGTTGTCCTGATAAACAATCTCTCCTCTCAAAGCATGCCTTGCTGCAATGCAGAAAACCAGGCATTGTAGGATCTGAATGACCTAGAGGATGAAGTTCAGGTCAAAAATTGACACAAAAGCTGATGTTCTTATGTCTTCCGTGAGAGCTTTCTCATCTCTTACATACCCTAAAAGATGATTGCATAGTCACTCTGGATATGATTTCTGAAACTTCCAGAACTACTAGAACTAGTACTTTCCATTCATAGTTTCCATTCATACTCAGTACATTTAACTTAGGCAGGTACATCACTTGGTACATAATGGTGACATATCCCATGAATTATTTTCTTCTTCAAGCTTAGCCATACAGTTAGCAGGGTTGTTAAGTCAAAGAATACAGTATTTGTCAGAGTAATGACTTGAAAAAGCTGTAGAACCTTAACACTGTATTTTCTCTCCCTCTGTAGTTACAAACATGCATTTCAAACTGATGCCACCTTGTTTGTGGCTTAAACATGATCTGAATTTCACTAATTGTCTGATCCTTGTCACCTCATATATCACAGGTTACTTGCAACAGTTATTCTCCAGGCCACACTTCTTGTGGCTTTTGTGAATTGTCAGCTTTTGTTCTTTTTGTTATGTTTTTTCCCTGGGCTGCAGCTCATTTAGTACTGTGATGGCAGTGTCAGATTGATTATGTGTGAGACAAGGTAATAGTTTTAAAAAGGGGAGAGGAAAACAGTTGCACCACAGCAAAAAAGCTTATTGATGTAAGGTTGGCCAGTTCTACTTTGCCGCAGTGTATGTCACTTTTTCACATTCTGAGGCAAGCACTGGTGTGTCTCAGGAAAATGCTTGAAAGAAAGAAGTTATGGCTTCTAGTTTTCCCTTCTATGGACAGTAGTTTGTTTACAACTGGGATAGGAATGTCTGTTTCATAAAGCATAAAAATGGTTGAGATTTAACACTGCATATTCATGGCCATGCCTGTAGATGTCCCTTGTGTTAATAGAGGAGACCACAGCACAGCAAGCAGTACAAAATCTGTGCTGCCAAATGCTTTTTGGTTGGAAATTACTTTGCTTCTCTAATTAAAAATGTTGCGCTGAGTTTAAGATAAAATTATCACCTATTCTTGTTCTTTGAATTAGCCAAGAAATGAGAAACTGTGATCTGCTGTGTCTGAATGCTGTCCCTTTAAAGCCAAAGGAGATGTGCTCTTGGATCTAATTTTCTATTTCTTAGGTCCAAGGAACAGCAGTTGATGAGTGAGTAAACGCTTGGAGTATCTTGGGAAGAATAGTGTATTTCCGGATGTATAGTGACTTTTCAAGGAGATGTAAGAATGCTAGGCCACTGTGCTATTAGAAGGGACAGAAACCAAAACCTTGCTGATACATATCTGTCCTGGTTTAGGACAAATTTG